>BQKN01063657.1:331674-354458 GCA_022839385.1 Asparagus kiusianus
CTTCATTCGTCTTTTGTGGGAATATTAAGCCACTTAGGAGAATGAATTACGCGCTGAATCGTGGCACATCAATCTTGGTTAGGATTAAGCTACTTAGAAGGATGAGTTGTACGCCGAGTCGTATTTGACGGTTTTAACGTTGCCGATTGTAATCTGTCTGTACTCATCCAACAGACTCCCCAGCGGAGTCGTCTGTTTCTTCTCGGCACCCATGGCAGACACCATACCAGGGTGTGGTGGAATCTGTTTTGGGTTTTTCTTCACGTTTTTCATTATTTCTTCACCGTTTTTACAATTCTCCACCTCGGCGAAGTGTTCCCAACACTGAGCTGATACAAACATGAGCACCAATGTGTCATCTCTCCAAACTCGGCTGTACTAATGTGGTTGCCTACGTACCCCCTCTTCTAAGGGATCAAGCCGCTCGTAGTTCATCTAAATGGTCGTCAACGGCCTCAACAATCACGAATATGCAACAAGTTTCGACAATGATCAAACTTGTTACTCGGAACCACCTTAGTGAGCATATCCGCCGGATTATCCTTCGTGTGGACTTTCACAATCTCCACATCGCCCTCTTCAAGAACATCCCGAACGAAGTAATAACGAACGTCAATGTGCTTCTTCCTCGCATGAAAAACCTGATTCTTCGCCAAATAAATAGCACTCATGCTATCACAATGAATGGTGACGGACCGCTGCGATATACCAAGTTCCTCCAAAAGTCCTCGAAGCCAAATAGCCTCCTTCACAGCCTCCGTAATCGTCATATACTCTGCTTCCGTCATAGACAAAGCTACTGTAGACTGTAAGGTGTATCTCCAACACACCGACACACGGGTCAAAGTAAACACATACCCCGTAGTAGACCGGCGCTTATCCAAATCTCCGGCATAATCTGAATCAACATAGCTAATGCATAGCTGCCCACCTGTAATGTCCCGCTCATAAATCAAACCAACATTGAGCGTACCTCGAATGTACCTCAAAATCCATCTCACGACGTCCTAATGACCCACTCCTGGATCGTGCATGTATCTCGAAACCATGCTCACCGCCTGTGACAAATCCGGCCTCGTACATACCATCGCATACATCAAGCTCCCAACCGCACTCGCATATGGAGTCTTTGACATCAACTCTCGATCTTCAACTGACTTTGGTGAAAGACCAGCTAAAAGCTTTAAATGGGCTCCTAATGGTACACCAACTGGCTTCGTATCCATGCTAACATGAAATCGCTATAGAATCTTATTCAAATAAACCACCCGTGTCAAACAAATTCTGCCATTCTTCTTGTCTCTACCGATCTCCATTCCCAAAATGCGTTTGGCCTCACCCAAGTCCTTCATCTCAAACTCATTTGAAAGCTGAACTTTCAACTCATCTATAGCCGACCTAGAAGTAGAGGCAACCAACATGTCATCGACATAAAGCAACAAATAGATGTACGCACCTCCTTTCAACTTGTGAAAATATACGCAAGGATCAAACTGGCTCCGAGTGTACGAATGACCAAGTATAAAACCATCAAATCGCTTATAACACTATCGAGGAGACTGCTTCAAACCGTATAGCGATTTTTTTAACCTGCAAACCAACTTATCTTTCTCTACAGCTCGGACTCCCAATGGCTGAGACATATATATTTATTCATCAAGATCACCATGAAGAAATGTCGTCTTCACATCTAACTGATCTAACTCTAATCCATATTGTGCCACCAAAGCTAGCAGAATCCGAATCGAAGAATGCTTTACCATCGGAGAGAAAACCTCATTATAGTCAATACCTTCCTGCTGTGCATAGCCCTTCACAACCAACCTAGCTTTGAACCTCAATAGAGTGCCCTCAATATCCTCCTTCTTCGTGTATACCCACTTGCACCCAATCGCCTTCCGCCCCTTTGGAAGCTCAACAAGCTCCCATGTATCGTTCTTATGAAGAGACTCCATCTCCTCCTGCATAGCTACCTGCCACGAATCAGCCTCTGAACTCTCCTCAACCTCTCTGAAAGTAGTAGGTATCATCTCATCGATACTCTCCACCGGAAGTGCATATGCAACTGTGTCGGCATACCGTGCTGGCACCCGTATGTCTCTCCTCTGTCTCCGAACCACAATAGAATCCTGAACCTAAGCCTTCGGTTCCTGATCCTGCACATGAGTACCCGTATCCTCCGCATCACCATCGTGCTCGCCTGGCGTCACGTCAGTCGGCACTCTAATAGATACTGCACCATCTGGACACTGTGGAGCTGCATCAATCTCCACCACCTGCGATATCTCCTCCGTCGGGCCGCTCTCCACCTGATGAGAGCTGGGAAGCTTCAAGATAGAAACATCATCAAATGTGACGTTCCTACTCAGCACAATCTTCTTATTAACTGGATCCCAAAGCTTGTATCCATTGACACCACGCTTGAATCCTATAAATATGGCCTTCCTAGCTCGAGGTTCTAACTTATCAGTTCTAACATGATACTATGCAGGGCAACCAAATACCTTAAGCTGGTCATAGTCATGTGCTATCTCTCCCGACCACATCTCCATAGGGGTCTTTCCTCAATCGCAGATGAAGGCAGCCTATTAATGAGGTGGCTCGCATATAAAAGTGCCTCAGACCAAAAGATCTTCTCCAAACCACTATGCGCTAATAAACATCGAATCTTCTCCAGCAAAGACCGATTTAACTTCTCTGCCACCCTATTTTGCTATGGTGTATGACTAACTGTGAAGTGTCTCTCTATGCCCTCATCTCGACATAGCTGCTGAAAGGGGTCTGAAATATACTCACCGTCGTTGTCGGATGGCAACGTCTTAATTTTTCTCCCTGTCTGCAGTTCCAATCTCTTCTTCCACTCCACAAATATATATAGGACTTTACTCTTCTTTGTCATGGTGTACACCCAACAACGCCTAGAATAGTCATCAACAAACGTGACAAACCAATGTCGACCACTAAGTGATACAGTCTTGGTGGGACCCTAAACATCTGTGTGCACGTAGTCCAAGATGCCCCTCGTCCTATGAATGGCCATCCCGAAATTCACCTTTGTCTTCTTGCCAAGAACATAATGCTCACAGAATTCTACTTTACCACTCTTGGCTTCCTTCAATAGCCCCTGCTTGCACAAAGCCTGCAGTGACTTCTCTCCTATGTGCCCTAACCTGTAATGTCAAAGCCTACTCATATCCGCCTCTGAAGTGGCCGAAGCAACCTGGCCAATCTCGGTGCTCCCCTTCAGATAGTATAAATTTTGACTGCGGAATCCCTTCATTATCACCAAAGATCCCTTAGTAACCTTCGCTACAGCGTTCTCAAAGATCACCCTGAATCCCTTAGCCTCCAAAGCTCCAACTGAGATAAGATTCTTCTTTAGTTGAGGAACGAATCTCACATCCTTCAACTCACAGACTACTCCATCGTGCATCCGAATCCTCACAGTACCTATCCCACAAATACCACAGGATTGATCATTTCCCATGACAACAACACCCCCGTCGAGTCTCTCAAACGATGAAAATCAATCTCGCCTAGGAGTCACATGATAAGTAGCGCCAGAATCAAGCATCCAATCCGATGCATCCAAATGGTTCACATTCGGAGTAATCAAAAGAGAAAAGCTCGAATCATCTGAATCATCGCATTTCACAACATTCACATCATTAGCCTTCGGGCCCTTTTTCTTGCTATTCTCCTTTTCCTTGACCTTTGGGTAGTCTCTCTTCCAATGTCCTAGTTCCTTGCAGAACACACACTGGTTCTTAGCTAGCTGGTAACGACCTCTTGACTTTGACCTTCCTCAATTACCATCTTTCAGATATGGGCTTCTACCTCTCGTCGACAATGACTCTCCTGAAGTACTAGCGCGGGAAGTCTCTTTATCCTTCCTCCTCAAATCGTAGTTCGTCAATGCGTTAGTCACTTCACTATAAGTGATAGAAGATCTCCCGTTCAGCAAAGTAAGCACGAAGATATCATACTCCTCATCCGGTAAGGAGCCTAAAAGAATAATAGCCTTGTACTCATCCGTGATCTTCTCATCCACATTCGCCAAGTCCGACAACAACTTAGTGTAGTTGTTCACATGAGCCGCTAGTGAGGTGCCTCGGGACATTTGGAATCTGAATAACCTACGTAGCAAATGCAACCTATTCTCAACACTCTTCGTAAGATACTTATTGTTAAGAATTTCCCACATCTTTATCGCAGACGTCACCCCAATCACATCATATTTCAGCTCCTATTCCAAACAGGACCTGATCACCCCACAAGCGTTCCTATTCATCTTTTCCCATACCGCCTCTTCATATTTAGGTGGCCTCACATCGACCATGATGGTCTCCTCTAAATTTTGAGCATTGAGCGCATCCTGTACGTCGCTCATCCACAAACCAAAATTGATTTTGCCGTCATATTTCACTACACTAATCTTAGTGTTCTGAAAACCCACTTGAACTGTACCCTTCATCTTGCTGCTTTCACCAACTTCTTCACTCATAATCACATACTCCAAATTGCAAAGAAAGATTCATATTTTATAGAATTTAAAAGTTACCCAACTGAATCCTAGATTGGATTCCAAATAGAACTCCTAACCACACGAGGAAAGCGAGATCTTCAACGGCAACTTCAAACCCTAACTCCACCAAAGCCTAGAACTCTAAGAACCAAGCTTCCAACTGAATCTTCCTCCACCTAATCCAAAATCCTAGATCTAAAATCTAAGCTCTGATACCACTTGTCGCGCGCCGTGCGGATGCGTGCTCGACAACCAAACGAGTCGGTGAGCGATGAGAGAAGAAAACCAAAACCAAACACGAGTGCAATTCACAAAATAACGACAAAAATCACACACAAACACAGAAATTTACGTGGTTCGGCAATTACCTACGTCCACGGGGAGAGGATGGAAGATTTCACTATATGGAGGAGAAATACAACGGGTTACAACTCACAAAATTACTCAAATATAACCCTAACCAAAGCTCTCAACTCCCTCATAATATCTCTCTCTCAAAGTGCTCAAAACAATGCTAATTCTCTCCTTTTCTCTCCTTAAGAAACCCTAAAAAACGTGGTCCTATTTATAATAAAACACAATCTCAAATAGATTAGGATTCTAAAAACGAGTCTGCCACACCAGGGTGTGGCGCAGACCACACCCATGGCAGACAGGACAGATTCTACCACACCAGGGTGTGGCGCAGACCACACCCATGGCAGACAGGGTAGATTCTGTCACACCCATGGCAGACACCACACCAGGGTGTGATGGAATCTTTTTGGGTTTTTCTTCACGTTTTTCACAATTTCTTCGCCGTTTTCACATATCATACTTGCTAGGATATTGTTAATAAATTTTTATTTGGCATTAATATTGGATTAGATTAACATATTACCCAATTCACCACCCTGTAGTGTAATTTCAATAATGAGAGGGAAAACATATAAGTTAGTAATTAGGAAATGACTGAGCATCAATCTATGAAACTGTTGTCATGTAAACGAGATCTTTATTACTAGGAGAGACTACTTGGGGGAATAATGTGTTTGCTTATTACTTTGCTCCAAATTATCTTTAAGTTTCGCCTATTACTTTAGTGGCGTGTTTGGATGGAGGGTAGAGAGGGGGAAGGGAAGGGAAATTTCATTTTAACATTGTTTGGGAGTTTCATTTTGGAGGGTAAAAGAGGAGAATGAAGGGGAAATTTGGCCCAAATTCTTACACCCCAAATTGGGGTGTAATGAAGGGGAAGGGAAGGAAGGGGAATTTTTACCCTTCCTTCCCCTTCCTTCCCTTCCCTAAGTAAACTCCCAAACACACCATAGATGAATTAAGTAAACTACCATGCTATATGGTTTTCGGAAAGACTTTATCTTTCTTCTATTATTTTAGATGAAATCAGTAAACTCCTTTCATTTGCTGGAATGCCCAAACTTATTATACCGAATAATGAAATTTAAACTGACTACTTTATTTATGATAGGAATGTAAACTTCCTACAGATGAATGATTGCTAAACTGGCGTTTGCAATAGGAGGAATTGAATGGCTATATAATATTTACCAAAAATAAGGTGACAGTTGTCATGTTTTTATTTCTTTCAATCATATCAGAATTAGGCTGGTTTTTTAGGACATCTGATAAGTTTTTTTTTTTGAGAGAAAGGATGGGATACCATAAAGATATCCCAGCCAGCTAAATAACAAAATGGTTGTTACATAATATGTACATATCCCCAACCTAGGATATGTATCTATGTTCAAAGTTAACTACATATCACTGAAACAGATTTCCCAATCTCTAACCACAAATTAGAGACTAAACCAAATCTAACTGCCAAAACACAAAAAGGCTAAACAAAAGCTACAGAAAGTATTGCTAACCAAAAACAAATATTCCAAAAAGTATTGTAAAGAAGGATCATTCCAGCTGAATAATCCCCCCAGAGCTTCTATCTTCATCTCCAGCAGTGGCCTTAACTCCCGCATCAAGAGCCAACTTCTTCTTCCTCCTTTCTCGCAGCCTTGTGGTTCTGGCAGATTCCTTTTCCATACCTAGCCATAGATTTGAGAAAGTTATGACTTTGTGTAGAATCATAATGCAATTTATCCTCTTATTAGAAAACAATCTATCATTTCGTTCTTGCCAAATGCACCAAATAAGACAGCAGATAAGGATATCTCTTTTCAATCTAGGTTCCCCAAGAGAGCTACTATTCCATATCAGCCACAGATTCTTCAAGGACCCAAATCTGAAATCCTCTTCAATTTGTAAGTTGGACTGAATTGATTTCCAGATAGATTGAACAAACTCACAGTTAATAAAAATATGAGAGTGATTTTCAATCTCCTTAGAACAAAGACAACAGATTTTGTCTAAAGTAATTCCTTTTTTTTCCAATATATCTTTTGTGTTCAAACTTTGTCTAAAAGCCAGCCAAACTAAAAATTTGACTTTCAGAGGAATAGGGAGCTCCCATATCCTTGCACAATCATATCTTAGACCCCCATCAATAAGGAAATGATAATAATATCTTACTGAGAAAGTTTTTTTATTTTCCCATAAGAATTTTCTCTTATCTTCCTCATCAGATAACCTTATCATATTAAGCATATCCATCAAAGTAAAAAACTGAAGAACCAAATCCCCAGTCAATTGTCTTTTGAAATGAAGTACCCATCTCCATATATTATCCTCTTTAATTCTCAGGCTACAAACAGTAGCATAAGGAGATGAAGAGAGTTTAAACAAAGATGGAAAAAGAGAAGCAAGAGAAGATGAGTCTAACCATTTATCAAGCCAAAAAAGAGTAAATTTTCCATTTCCAACTTCCACTTGAGTACTGCAAAGAAAACTGTCAACATTAGTCCAGACACCTTTCCAAAACCAAGTTACATGAGTTTTACCCAAATGAAGATATTCAGACCATGCTTTTCTTTCAAAAAATTTATGGTGACTGATTTGTTTCCAGAGCTCATTATTGCCATTAAACCATTTCCAAAGCCACTTACCTAAAAGAGCTTTATTCATCACTTTTAAATTTTTAATCCCCAAACCACCACAATGTTTTGGTCTACAAATCTCTTCCCATTTAACCAGATTAGTGCATCCTTTATGCTCCAAAGATCCAGTCCATAAAAATCTTCTCCTCATAAAATCAATTTTATCAATAACCCATACTGGGAATAAGAAAAAAGACAACCAGAAAATCGGCATAGAAGAGAGAACAGAGTTAATCAAAATCATCCTTCCTCCTCTTGATAGAGATCTACCTTTCCAAATAGCTAATCTTTTCTCAATTTTCTCAATCAAAGGAAACCAATCATCTCTTTTCAATTTTCCTGGTCTTAAAGGAAACCCAAGATAGGTAATGGGAAAATTACCACATTTACAATTCATCATATATGCCAAATTCTGCTGTAAATTCTCATTTTTTTCAAGAGCAATGATAACACTTTTGTTAAAACTTATTTTTAAGCCTGAGGCTAGTTCAAAACAATATAAAATCATTTTCAACACAGTCAAATGCTCTTTTTTGTTTTTGCAAAAGACCAAAGTATCATCAGCATACTGTAAGCATACAACTTTAGAGCTCATATTTTCAGGACCTAATCCTTCTATTAGCTGAGCATCAACAGCTAATTTCAACATCTTAGTAAATGAATCAGCTGCCAAAACAAAGTGAAGAGGTGATAAAGGATCTCCTTGACGAACCCCCCTTTTGGAAATAATCCAATTTCCAGGTTTACCATTTATGTTGATGGCAGATAAACCATCTTTCAAACATAAGGTCACCCATTTAATCCACTTAGAACCAAATTTTTTTGCTTTCAAGACTTCTAAAATAAAGTTCCAGTCTAACAAATCATATGCCTTTTCAAAGTCCAGTTTTAACAAGATCCCTCTTTTATTGTTATTCTGGAAACAATCATTGATAATTTCTTGAGCTGCCACAACACCATCTAGCAAAAATCTATCTTTAATAAAACCAGATTGCAAAGGGTCTATAAGCAACTCCAATTTAGAATTCAGTCTGTTGGTTAAGACTTTAGTAATCATTTTATAAACCACATTTAACAAACTGATGGGCCTGTAATCCTTAATAGAATTAGCCCCATTCTTTTTTGGAATAAGAACAATATGGGCATAATTAAGTCTATTGATTTCTAAGATGCCCTCATGAAATTCAACAAATAACCTCATGATATCTTCTTTGACAGTCTCCCAAAAAACTTGATAAAAGAGGGCAGGAAAACCATCAGGGCCAGGAGATTTATCACCATTCATTTCAAAAATAGCTTTATGGATTTCTTCCATAGAAAAAGGTTGCTCATTCTCATCTGGACCCCAGTCAACCAAGGGGAATAATATCTCCCAGACATCTGATAAGTTTTGAGTACACTTTTACCGTGAATCATCAGTCTCTTGTATTTAGACCATGATTTTTGAGAATACCGTACTTAATCAAGTTCTTTATATTTCGTTTATTTTACCCAATCAAATTCATTCGAATCATCATACATTCCTTGTAAAAACATTAGTCCAGGTACCCTCTTGCTAATTGGTTGGTACAATGAACGATAAAAAGAAGAATAAAGAAATAGAGATATGAGAAGAAATTTTCACTAATTTTTTTTTCACAAATTTTCACTAATCCATGTTAAACTAACTATACAAATTCTGAATATTTAAAAGCTACAAATAGCTTGTTGACTAAATTCTACAAAGTGAGAAGAACATGGGGAATATCGATGCTTGAGTACAGAGTCTAACAACACCCTATCCATAGCTTTAGTTCCTCGCCTTCTAAGCAAGGATAGAATATACTTCATGAATGCTGCATCACAAGGCAAAACGATAGGACCATCGCTTGGTAGTCCATGCTCATCTTTAGACATCTTCAAGAGTTCGACAAAGATAGTGCTTTCAAGGAAAGCCAAAGGAACCATGAATCTCTTTGCATCGGAGGTATATATGACGAAATGGCCTTTTTCTGTAACTGATGTACTGCATGCATCAAAATCATGTTGAACATCGTTTTTTGCAGAAGAATTTTTTTTGGCTAAGGCAGAAACCTTGCGCCACTTCTTCGCCATCTCAATAAGCTTCTTGGTGTTCACCATTGTGAATGTCTAGATATCACTCTGCTTGGAGAACAAAAATTTCAGTTTCTAGTTTCTGCGGTTGAGTATGTGATGAGAAGAATAGCAGTGCTGGCCATTAACTTATAGGAATGCAGAGTGGCCCCGTGATAAGTTGTAGAAATTTGTATGCTATTTAGGTGAGGAAACAGAGCCATGTGCTTAGTGAAAGAGAAGATGGGATTGTATGAAAGATGTTTGGATTTGGTTGGGGTGTTGTTATCCATTGGGCTAGACGTTAAGTGTACGGATATAAATCACTTCTTTTCTCTCATGCTCGGCAGAACTAATTGGCAAATTGCCAGGTCCATTCTAATGCTCCAGGTAGAGGAAGAAAAACAATGTTTGAGCTATGATATTTTGTGTTGGGTTGCCTAAAACTTAAACATACAAAATTGTTATCTGCAATCTGACAATGTGACACAGACGTTGCACAATTGAATCGGCAATGGAGCCCTTTTCACATTCAAAAAAATGGCTGAAATGCAACATGGAAGATAATGTGTTTGAGTGTCAAGAACTATTTTACCAAAAGTTTCAGGGGCCCGGTAATAGGTTAACAAAATAAATTATGTCAGCATTAATCCCTAAACAGTCCATAATTATATTTTAAATTCGATAAAGATGAAGTTTGAACTTAAGATGAAACCTGATGACCTTATCATGTGAATGATCATTTTGTTTGAATGGTTAAGGTATTGGATTGTTGACCGGCGTGAGGCATGGGAGGCAGTCTAGGTGCCAATTGCCAAATGGAGGTGCATGTTACATGTCTGAATTATGATAATTCTTCATTTCATGAGACGGGCACGGATAATACTTTGAAGGGTTTTCCTTGTGTGACATTGTTTCTCTCCGTGGACCCTTTTGTCTGGCAACTGACTGCATCACATATATTTAAATTGAGGCGGGCTTAGGCAAATTAAAATAATTTGGGAGGTTTTGTGCACAAAGTTTCCAGGGATGGGGTTCTGAAATTAACCCCAATAACATTACCTGTGACTTCCCTTTTAGAAAATAAATCCATGTCCTTCTAGTGAAATTGTCAACAAACAGTAGACTTTAATTAGGATGGCCCCTTTTTCGCACAGTGCACTTAGATCTTTTCGTCTATCAGACAACAATACATTTCCTTATATGAACTTCTATGTTGTGACTTATATATATATATATATATATATACCAAGAGAAATACTATTTGTATTTCTTTTCTCAATTTTATCTCGAGTTATGAAGAATGAAAAATTCGTTAATCATGACATAACGAACTTTGGAGATTTCAAATCAGAATAGAGGTTGAGAACCAAAGTAACTCAAAAGTTTAAGCTATTAAAAATTGATCCTAGCTTGTATGGGGATAAATTTCACAAGACCCCCGAAATATGGGGCGTCGTCCACGAAAGCCCCCAGAACTTTGATTTTCCTACTAGCCTCCAACTTTTCCCAAAAAATACACAAAATTGCAGCGTGCCTAAATAACCCCCCAAAACTTTTAACTTTTCCCCACAAAATCCTCCAGAAAGTCTCTTGCAATTGGAGGATGTTATTATTAGCCCAAGTTTGTTCTTTCCTAGTTTTCTCTGGGGCTCATCTTCTCCTCTTCTTGCATTTTGCGGGATTTTGTGGGAAAATTTAAAATTTTTGGGGAATTATTTGACACTCTTTTGGAGTTCTGGGGGGTTAGTGGGGGAAAAGTTTGGGGGGTGGGGTGGGGTGCGGTAAAGTTTTCTGTTATTATCACCCTTTATTTAACTGCATCAAATTTTTAGATTCCTTCAATGTTGACTATAATCACATATGAATTCCCTCGATAATTGACACTTGAATAATCTTACATAAGCAATATACTTATCCTTTCTTCTTTCTTCAAAAAATAAATAGATAATAAAAATTGAAAAAGTTAAAAAATAAAAACATTTGTCAAAGGTCAATAATACTATTGCCATGTGTGGTCATTATATGACTAACATCGTAAGCAGTTGCATGGTTCGTCAAACAGTTAAAGTTTGAACATAGTAAGCAATATCTAACACTGATAAATACATCTACATGTTAAATTGTAACTAACTGTACAAAATGAATCCAAAATTCAGAAGCTATAGAACATAGGGGATAGAGCATGGGGATTGTCAATGCTTGAATACAGAGCCTAACAACACTCAGCTTTAGTTCCACACCTTTTGAGTAAGGATAGAGCATACTCCATGAACACTGCATCACAAGGCAATACAATAGGACCATCACTTGTTAGTCCAAGCTCATCTTCTGCCATCTTTAAGAGTTCTACAAAGATAGTGCTTTCGAGGTAGACCAAAGAAATGATGAATCTCTTTGAATTACTTGTATACACAACGAAGTGGCCTTCCTCTGCAACCGATATACTACATGCATCATCCTTCTTTGGTGAGGATGCCCTTTTGGCTAAGGAAGCTATACCTTCTGTCACTGGATTGCCATCTAAATAAGTTTATTAGAACCCATCCTTGCTAATTAATGTTTGGATTAGGAGATGTCTCCGCTAAAAAAATTCTTTTTTTTTCTCTCCTTATTTTCTTAGGTTGTGGACGTGATGAGGAGAGTGTTACCCGTGGCTGTGTACTTGTAGCAATAGAGAGTGACCCCATAACAAGCTACGGATATTTGTACGTTACTTACGAGAGGAAACAGAGCCACGTGCTTACTAAACGAGAAGGTGAATTGATGAAAAATATTTGGTTTGGTTGCGGTGTTCCTTTCCAATGGGAAAGACATAAGTTGGTGGCTGCAAAGCATTTTTTTATCTCTTTTGTTCCACAATTGTAATTCAACAATTGCCAGGTCAATTCAACTACTTCATGTGGAGGGGTGTCACCAATGTTCAAGCTATAGCATTCTGTATCGGTGGTTAAAATTTACTTTTACAGGTTAAAATAATATATATGTACAATCTTAAAGGTAACGCACCTTCTTATACAAAAGTTCCATATAACCAAGATAATGATGTTTGGTAGGTCATGTTTAGTAGATGTGATACATATTTCTCAAATTGGATGTGTTAACGGCATCTATTATGTTAACATTAATCCATGACATTATGCATGGAAATTTATCATGGTTCGGTGGAGGAGTCAATTTTATATATTTAGAGCATGGGGAGGGAAGACAGTCCATGATCCAGGTGGAATTTCATGACATGGGAAGATCACTACTGATGTTAGTTACAGAATGGTAGGCCATATGATTTTACTTAGTAATGAGGTGAAGCATACGGTTATTCTACGTATAGAACGGATGGATCTTAATCTAAAGGGCCATATTTTGTGGCATTGTGTCTATTGATGGACCCATCTGCTAAGCAACTGGATGGAGCTAGTATAGTCGACAGTATAGATTATGCCTAATCAATGTGGGGATCCTTGGAGGGTCATCTGTGATGTTACTTTATTTTTTTATGATTGTATGTTTCGTTTGGAAACTGCAGTGATGTTCTTATCTTATGATTATGAAGTATTAATTGAAACTCTTACAAAGGACACATGAATTAGTACTTCAGAATATGACTATGGACCTAGCGTATGTCGTCAGACAATGACGGAGTGATTGGAAACGTTTTTTCTCAAACCATATCGAACAACACGTAGTGAATTTAAAAACCCACATCTGTGGAGACTGTGTCTAGTCATAGATAGTCTTTTTGAGACGTCTTTTGTGGTTGCTCATGATTTAGTAGATGTGACACAGGCGTTGCACATCGGGTGCTTGCAACTATGGCATTGAGCACTTCAGCATTCACAGGCACCAAAGCTGCAATATAAGATGATGTATTGAGTGTAAAGAACCATTATAACCAAAATGTTAAGCTGTTCTGTTGTAATTTACCAGTATAAATGAATTTATAAATTAACCTTCAATGTTCTCCTTAAATATTATCAACATCATGCTACCTAAAAAGTTTATATGTATATCGAACTGACATTAGTTCTTGACATTGATCATAGCAATTTGTCATTGTTATTTGAAATGCTACTGTGTCACAAAGTGCAATGATTAGGTATATGTCTTGAGTTGAAAGAAATGGATCAGTCAAACCTTAAAATATGACGCCAATGTAGCAATATATGGAACAGTTGTCATTAGAATATTGTAAATTTAACTATATGGACATATTTCTCTCTATGGGATAACACATTTGCTTATTTGTTTGCTCAATTTCTCCATATTTTCTTCTTAAATTCCTGGCAAAATCAAATAAATGACCACGTTATATGATTTTAGAAAATGTACAACTTATTTTCTTTTGCTGAGATGCCCAAACTTACTACATTTTTTATGACAGGAACTCTAAACTTCCTACAGATGAAAGATTAATGCTTAACTGGTATCTCTTTTAGGAGGAACTGAATGGTTTGATAAAGATTTGAGTGTGGCAATGCATATGTATAAGGTAAAGACTTTGATCCTTTTCAATTTCTTACTATCATACACAGATTTTCCCTGATTTTTCAAGGTTTCTGATACTTTTTGAGTAAACTTGCGCCATGAGACACCACTCTGATGTGCCCGCTTTGGTTTAGCGTCCTGCTTATGGGTAGAAACCTAGACTCAGGCTTCTGTGGTATCATTTTTTTTCTTTCTAGAATCCACTTTAAATTCTTGCCTAGTAAGATTCAAACACAGGCGGCTTTGATACCATGTCAAAGGACCTTGACACCACCAAAACACCACAAGTTAAGTTGAGCATTATAATATTCTACTCTAACAGGTAAAAACGTTTAACAAATTTATTGTCAAAAGACTGATTAGTAGAATAATAAAAAGATAGAGATATGAGAAGATGTTCAAATAAATTTTTTTTCCACAACGGTCCAGTTTACTAATTCCATGTTAAACTGACTGTACAAATTGAATCTGAATATTCAGAAGCTGCAAACAGCTTGTTGACTAAATACTACAAAGTGTGAAGAACATGGGGAGTGTTGATGCTTGAATAAAAGTGTGAAGAACATGGGGAATGTTGATGCCTGAATCCAGAGCCTAACAACACCCTGTCCATAGCTTTAGTTCCTCTTCTTCTAAGCAATAATAGAACATACTCCATGAACACTGCATCACAAGACAAAACAGTAGGACCATCACTTGGCAGTCCAAGTTCATCTTCAGACATCTTTAAGAGTCCTACAAAGACAGTGCTTTAGAGGAATGCCAGAGGAAACATGAATCTTTTTGAATCGGTGGTGTATACAACAAAGTGTTCTTTCTCTGCAACCTGTGTGCATCAGAATCAAGTTGAGCGTCTTTTCTTTGTTTAAGATGCTCTTTTGGCCAAGGCAGACACTTTTTCCCACTTCCTTGTCATCTCAATAAGGTTGTTAGGGTTCATCTTTGGTAATGGTTTGAATCTTAAGATGGCTTTTAAAAGCAAATGCTTTGAGTTCTGTTTTCTGAGGTTTGTGGAGTGATAAGGAGAGTGTCAACCATGGCCGTGGAGTTATTGGAATAGAGAATGGGCCCATGGAAAGCGGTAGCAATTTGTATGTTAATTTAGAAGAGGAAAGAGTGCCATGTGCTTAGGTTGAACTAGAAGATGAGATTTGATGAAGGATGTTTGGATTTAGTTTGGGTGCTACTTGTTGAGAACGTTGAGGCCGTGTGGATAGCCTTCTCACCTACCCCTCCTACAGTATTCACCTACCCCCCCTACAGTATTCACCTACCCCCAAATTCACCTATTCCCTACTACAATGTTCACCTACCCCCATGAGAAAACTTATAAATATCCCCCTAAGTTTGATTTGTAAAGCATCTTAGTAGCAGAGAGAAAGAGAAAGATTCAAATATAAGTAATATCATTAAGAGATTTTGAGAGAGAGTTTGTGAGAATTCTTGGAGAGTATCTTGATAAAGAGGGTGTTCTCTTATATCTTTTTCCTTTGTAACCTCGAAAGGAATATAAAGGAATTGGACGTCGTCGTTGCACCGTGGAGTAGCACTGTAAGAGTGAATCATATTATATCTGTGAGTACTGTGATTGAATTCATATTTGCTGGTTTTATTCTGTGATTCCAAGATCATTTGGGTATGTTTTGCAACTCCGTTTGAGGCGTTCTTGTTAGCGTGTATTCTAACAAGTGGTATTAGAGCATACGGTTTGAGAAAGACGGAATCTTTCGTCATGAGATCTACAGTTGAAGACAACATGCTTCGAATTGAGAAGTTCGACGGCCAAAATTTTAGGTATTGGAGGATGGAAATAGAAGACTATTTGTACCAGAAAGATCTCTTCCTACCCCTCCAAAGAGAGGTGAAAAAACGTGAGAAGATGGATGACGATAAGTGGAAAGTGCTCGATCGTAAAACACTTGTCAGCATTAGGCTCAACCTTCACCGGCATTTGACTTGCAACGTCCCGCATATGACCACCACGAAGGATTTGATGGCGCCCTTGGAGGCGCTATATGAGAAGTCGTCTGCCTCAAATAAGGTGTACCTAATGAAAAAGCTATTCAATCTAAAGATGTAGCAAGAAGCTTGCGTAGCGGACTTGTTGAACGAATTTCAGGCTGTGATACAACAACTTGCTGCAGTGGATCTCAAGTTCGACAATGAGATCCAAGCTCTTTTGTTAATTTCTTGTCTACCAGATTCATGGGAGAATATGGTGATGACGGTGAGCAACGCCAATGACAATGATAAGATGAAGCTCGACATAATGATTGGGGCAATTTTGGATGAAGAATATCACCGCAAAGTCTCAGGAGCTGAGGTCTCTAGCAGTGGGAGTGATTTGCATGTCGAGGCACGAGGACGTACGCAGAAGAAGGGTAGGGAACGACGAGGCCGATCAAAGTCTAGAGGGAAGTCTAAAGGCCCGGACGCAAATGGTTACAGTGAAGAGAAATGCTTCAGATATGGAAAGAATGGTCACTTTGAACGGAACTTGATAAACACGTAAAATATGCATTATCTTAGTGTGATTTACAGATGTTTCATGCATATTTCATGTTTAGATCGACGATACTGCTGTGGTTTGTGTTCTTATATGGAGGTATTGGCTCAAAATTGAAAGATTCGATGATCGTTGGAAGTTAAAAAAGAGTTTGAAGCAACATCGAGATTGAGAATGCATGGTTCGAGAAGAAAATGGATGCACGAGTATGAAGAACTAAAATTTCGACCATGAACGAGCACAAAATAAGTAAGACAGACTACACCACACCCTGGTGTGGTGTGCACCGTACCATTGGACCGGCCCTGACAACATTTAGAAGACAACTTCTGTCACACCCGGGTGTGGCACGCACTACACTTGTGGTTCGGGCCTTATATTTTTCAGATTTTTTAGAGACCTATATATATGTATTTTAGCTTAGGGTTTGGAGAGACCCTTTTACTTTCTCTGAGCTTCAATTAGTATCTAATTTAGAGTTCAAGTATTGAAGGAAGACGAGGGGTTTCTTGTACAAGATTAGATTGTAAGTCTTTATTTTGAAGATTTTAATTGAAAGACGGGTAATTCTTCCCTCTCTTTAATTAATTTCTTCTTATGATTGATTTGCATGTTTACTTGATGTATTCTCTTATCCCAATCATATGTGAGTAGATTCCTTGTCTAGGATTGGGAAAGAACCGAATTTTTTGATAATTGATGATGAATTAATATAGGTTCTTGGTGAAAGTTTAAATCTGTAGACTTAATTCCTTATGAATTAATTTTGTTGATTCTCTTGATCACCGTATTAGCAATCATAGGTAATTAATTGAAGGACCGAAATGTGAAAATTAATACCGAACCTCTAGAAATTAAATAGGGAACTCGAACCATGAAAGTAGACTAGATTCCTTGGTGATTTGATTAGGATTAGCATAAAGCTTAATGAGTTTAATTTAATCTTGATTCCACGAAAGTAGATTAATTGAGATTAATTAGGCACGATCTTCAGACCTTGAAAGAAGCATTAGATTAAATTAGGCTAATTCACCCTTTCTAGTTTAAACCAACACTGAGAACTAAAATAATTTATCATTGAGCACCGAAGTTGTGGTGAAAACCCAATCCTGACCCTTCATTATATTGAATTCCACCAGATTAGATATTTATTTATTTTTATTGTTTAATCTCGTAATTTTAATCCCTTCTATTTTACTCATCGGTTTAGCTAGTCGAAAACGTGAAATTTGGTAATTAACCCCTAGTCCCTGTGGAATCGACCTTGATAGCTACAACGAATCTGTTCGCTTATGGATTTGCCTATCAGGACTGCAGAGCTTCTGTTCCAACATCAGCAGAGGATGATCAGGCTGACAGTGTAGCCAATCTTATGCACGAGATAGATTCAGATGTGATTCTCCTATCTCTTGAAGACAAGAGTGATGCGTGGGTCATCGACTCGGGCACATCTTTCTATGCAACCTCACAACAAAAACTGCTTTCATCGTTCGTGAAGGAATTAGGGACTATCTATCTTGGCGACGATCAACCTTGTAAGGTCTCCGGAAAGGAAAATTATATCCTTAAGATGGAGGGCGGGACCACCTTAATGGTGTACGACATTCGTCATGTATCAGATCTCAGGCGGAATCTTATATCAGTCCAGTAACTGACTGACTCCGGTTACAGAGTATCCTTCGAGCAGGGAAGCTGGAAAGTGTCCAAGGGTGCCCTGGTGGTAGCACACGACAAATGCGAGGGTCTCTCTACATCGCCAATGGGAAGATTGACCGCTTTCTTGCCGTAGGACAAGCATCATTATCATCATCCGCTGACTGTATGACTTGGTATCGACGACTTAGCTACATGAGCGAGAAAGGGATGCAGATTATGGCCACGGGAGAGAGGCTTACATATCTGAGCAAGATCGATCTAACTTTCTGTTAGGACTACATCCTAGGCAAACAAAAAAAGGTGAGCTTCAACAAGACCAGGCCGGCTTTAAAACTATAGAAATTAGAGTTAGTGCACACTGTCGTGTGGGGACTTACGCAAATCCCATCTGTTGGTAACTCTCTTTACTTTATCTCTTTTATTGATGATGCTACTAGAAAACTGTGGGTGTTCTTCCTGAAACACAAGTCACATATTTTCATCATCTTTAAGAAGTGGTTTGCCTGTATGGAGAGCGAAACAGACAATAAGCTAAAGTGTCTAAAGTCTGATGATGGAGGTGAGTATTGCAACCAGGAGTTCGATAATTTCTGCTCATCCCATGGGATTATGAGACTGAAGACCGTTCTAGGCATATCTCAGCACAACGGAGTGGCGAAGCGTATGAATCGCACTATCTTAGAGTGCGTCAGAAGTATGAGGATCCATTCCGGATTGTCCAAGAGTTTTTGGGACGATGCTGTAAATACTGTTGCATACTTGATTAACCGCAGGCCATCCGTGGCTCTTAGTTATGGAATACCTAAAGAGGCTTGGATCGGAAAGAAGCTGAAGCTAAAACACTTACGAGTATTTGATTGTGACGCCTATGTCATGACCAATCTTGCAGATCTATCAAAGCTTGATCCAAAGTTAAAGAAACTCTCTTTCATCAGCTATGGAAGAGATGAGTATGAGTACTGTTTCTGGGATCACGATGCGGGCAAGGTGGTGCGCAGTCGTGACGTCGTGTTCCATGTGGATGCGATGTACAAGACCAAAGAGGTGAGTAGGAGTCAGCTTTCTCCCCCTCTTTTTCTAGATATAACTAACAGTAAGGATGACGATGAGATACCAGTCAGCATAGAAAATGAAGACCAAGAGAACATGTCAGATGCACAGCAGTAGGATCCAGCAGAGCTGCCGATCACAGTTCGTAAAGATCCAAGAAATCCAAGAGTGCTAGAGAGGTACTTTTCCACCATGAATTATATTCTCCTAACTGACAGTTATGGGCCAGAGAGCTATGAGGAGGTATAGCAGACCGGCAAATCTCGGGGTGAGTGGGAGTGTGCTATAGAGGAAGAAATAAAATCTTTGATGAAGAATGTGACTTGGGAGCTCATAAAGCTTCCAAGAGGGCGAAAGTCTCTTCGCAATCGGTGGATTTATCAAGTCAAGGATGAAGCTGATGGACGGAGCTACTACAAGGCGAGGCTTGTAGTGAAGGGTTATGAGCAGAGAGCAGGGATAGATTATTTTGACGTTTTCGCTCCTGTCGTCAAGTTGACCATGATCTGAACTGTGCTGAGCATTGTGGTAGTTCGAGATCTCCATCTAGAGCAGATGGGTAAGACAACATTCCTTCATGGAGATTTGGAGGAAGAGATCTATATGCATCAACCAGTGGGCTTCGAGGAATGAGACATGGAGGGCCTCGTGTCGCCTGCGCAAGAGCTTGTATATCCTAAGGCAAGCTTCACGACAGTGGTACATGAAGTTCGAAAACTTTATGGAGGAGAACGGTTTTCTCAAATCTGACACAGACCACTACTGCTTCATCAAGAGGTATGACGAATCCTATATGATACTCTTGATTTATGTTGATGACATGTTGATTGTAGGGCCTGACTTAGCCCGCATTGAGGAACTCAAGGGGAGTCTCTCCGAGTGCTTCGAAATAAAGGATTTGGGTCTAGCAAATCAGATTCTTAGGATGAGGATCATCAGAGACAGATCAACATGTAGGCTGAGGTTGTCCCAGAAGACCTATATTGAGAAGATTCTTAAAAAGTTTGGCATGAAGAAAGCTAAACCGGTGGGCTCGTCGTTTGCGAGCCATTTCAAGCTATCAAAGACCTAAGCACCAGAGACTGATGAAGAGCATGAGTTCTTGATCAACATACCATATGCATCTACTGTCGGGAGTTTGATGTATGTGATGGTGTGCACGAGGCCAGATATTGCATAAGTAGTAGGAGTTGTGAGCCGTTTCATGAGCAATCTAGGGAAGCACCACTGGGGTGTGGTCAAATGGCTTCTATGCTACTTGAGATGCTTGTCCAACAGTTGTCTTGAATATGGCAGGGCAGATTTATAATTAGAGGGCTTTTGTGATGCAGACTACGCCGGGGACATAGACTCAAGAAGGAGCACGAGTGACTACATCTTCATCTTGGGTGGTGGAACGATAAGTTGGAGATCCAAGTTATAAGATACTATGGCTATGTCGATAACTGAAGCCGAGTACGTGTCTGCAGCAGAGCCAGCAAGAAGTTGCTATGGTTGAAAGCTTTTCTTCTCGAGCTTAGGGTAAACTTTGAGAAATACATCATCTACTATGACAGTCAAAGTGCTATTTACTTGTCAGAGAATGACGTATTCCATGCTCAGACCAAGCATGTTGACGTGAAACATCATGCCATACGGAGATAGAAAAGCAGGAACGAGTTCAAGCTTGTAAAGATTGATACGAAGTACAATTAAGTTGATATGCTAACCAAGCTAGTTCCGCTCGAGAAGGTGAGGCTATGTGCAGCCTCATATGGCCTCCGTTGAGAACGTTGAGGGTCGTACAAGATGCCAAAGATATAAGACATCCGGATGATACAACCAAAAAACAGAGTTCGTTGAGAAGACTCTCTAAGTGGGAGATTGTTGAGAACGTTGAGACTGTGTGGATATCCTTCTCACCTACCCCTGCTACACTGTTCACCTACCCCCAAATAGTGTTTACCTATCCTCTGCTACAGTGTTCACCTACCCCCAAATAGTGTTCACCTATCCCCATGAGAAAACTTATAAATACCCCCTAAGTTTGATTTGTAAAGCATCTCAATAGCAGAGAGAGAAAGAGAAAGATACAGATATAAGTAATATCATTGATAGATCTTGAGAGAGTTTGTGAGTATTATTAGAGAGTATCTTGATCAAAAGAGGGTGTTCTCTTTTATCTTTTTTCCTTTATAACCTTGAAAGGAATATAAAGGAATTGGGCGTCGTCGTTGCACCGTGGAGTAGCTCCATAAGAGTGAACCATGTTATATCTGTGAGTATTGTGATTGAATTCGTGTTTGCTGGTTTTATTCTCTGATTCCAAGATCGTTTGGGTGTGTTTTGCGTCTCCGTTTGACGCGTTCTTGTTGGCGTGTACTCTTAACACTACTTTCCAATGGGAAAGACAAGCTAATGGATGCAGAGAACATCTTTCATTTTAGTGTCGCAATAGGACTATAATAACTGCCAGGTCTGTTCATCTCCTTCAAGTGGATTGATTTCATCAATGTTTGAGCTATGGCTTTTTGTGTATGTGGTTAAAACTTATTCTTACCGGCAAAATTAATATACATGTATGATCTGAAAGGCAATACACCTTCCTATAAAAAATTCTACAAGACTATATAATGTTTAGTTGGTCATGTTTTAGTGGATGTAATGCAAATTAGATGTATGTTAACCACGTATATTGTGTTAACATTAATCCTTAACATTATGCAGCACAAATTATCAAGGTTAGGTGGACTAGCCAAGTCTATATTTAGAGTATGGGCAGGGAAGACAGTCCATGTTGCAAGTGGAGCTGAAGGTTTCATGTCAAAATTTCATGACATGGGAAAGTCACTAGTGATGTTCCAATGTTAGAGAATGGTTGTCCACATGATTTTCATAAGAGGTGAAACATGAAGTCATGGTATATATCAATGCAAGGATCTTAAATTGAAGGGCCATATTTGTTGGAATTGTCTCTATTGATGGACCCTTTCGCAAAGCAACTAGATGACAGCTAGTAGATTTTACAATTGAGTGTAGATCATGCTGTTGATGTAGGGAATCTCTGAGGGCTGTCTATCATGTGACTTTGTTTTTCATATTGCATAGTTTATTCAGAAAGTGCATTGAAGTTCTTACATTTGGATTTTAAGTTTTAGCTATCATTTTGTCATTGTTGAAGTTCCTACAAAGAGGGGAAGACAACATGAGTTAGTAATGCAAAATATTACTGTGGAAGTAGCATAGGCACAAAATGATGTAACGATCAGAAACACTTACCTTCAAACCATATCTTGCAAAAAGTAGTGAATTTCAAAACTCACCTCTATGGCGATTGCTTTAGTCTTCTTGAGACATCAAATGTTATAAGTGTTGAGTTGAGAGGAGTGGTGGATACTAAGAAATATATTGTTATTATTTCTTTAGTGGTACAAACACACTATACTCTCAAATACAAATACTCTCATTTTCTCTCTCTCTCTCTCTCTCTCTCTCTCTCTCTCTCTCTCTCTCTCTCTCTCTC
>BQKN01063658.1:0-10069 GCA_022839385.1 Asparagus kiusianus
TGAATAAATTCTTATTATGATTATATATCTTAACTTATGTGCATATTGTCGGTTATGTTTGCATTTAACGCTAGAATGAGAATACTTTCGCTTAATTTTTTTTAATCTTTTGGAACACATGGTATATGTATGGGGGTTTCTTGTTTGGATTTTTCGCCCGATATACTAGTTCCACTATATTAGGACTTGAGCGAGAATATTATCATTTTAGATCGTTAAGTGTAAATATCTCTATAAGGTTATCTAAGAGTTCATATTTCAAAGTTCGTATGATTTCCGAATTTCAAGGACGAAATTCTTTTAAGGGGGGAAGAATGTAAAACCCCAAAATTTTTTATAATAAATATATGTGAATTATTAATAGTAAATAATTCCCTTATGATGAATAATCATATATATACACATATATATGTCATATGAATGTAATTATCTATGTTTGAGAACCCAACAAGTGCTTAAATGTGAGAGGAATCAAGTTAAAAATCCCAGACTAAGGATTTTAATCCCAGCAGGCTTTTTTTGTGCTGAGCGGTCGACCGGCGCGGTCGACCGTGGCGGTCGACCGTACCGGTCAACCGATCAGCGGTCATTTTGTTTTCCAGGCTCGGGTCCAAACGGGTTCGGGTCGGGTTTTGTGAGTTTATATATTATCCTTTTGCCCGAGAGAGCCTCTCCCAGATCTGAGTTTCAAAACCCTAGCCCCCTTTCTCTCCCCTCTCAAAACCCTAGCCGGCATTGGTGATTTGGGGGAGTTCTTGAGGATTTTTCAGCGGGATTTTGGAATTTCAGCGTAGAGGATCAACCTCCTGCAGATCTAGGGCATTCGTCAACACCCAAGGCGAGTATCATCTCGCCAAACCCCTCACCCCTGTTTTCTATGGTTTTCTCTTGGATTTTTATAAGTTTTGATGAGCCAAAACGGTATTTTTGTATAAGAAATGAATTCTCTATAATATGGTTAACAAAAATCAGAGATTTGGCTTTTCAAAAGTTCACCAATGTTCTGTTAACGAAGATCTAGATCTGAGATTTGCCTAAACAAGGGTTAAATCATTTTTTTACAGTTATTAAAACGTTTTTGGTTTGTTTCTCGTGGATTTAGAATTTTGGAAATGTAGATTTCAAGCTTGGGAATTTGTTGTTTATCTTCAGTATGATTTCTAATTCATTAAAACACATGTTATCGTATATATCAAGTTTTGATTTCAGGTTTAGCAGCTGACAGAAAACCCAGGTTGGGTTTCTGTCCGCTTGGCGGTCGACCGATGCGGTCGACCGCTAGGCTCGTTTTAGGGTTGCGGTTGACCGCATAGCCTCGTCGGTCGACCGCGACGCCCTGTCGGTCGATCGCGAGGTCGCAGCGGTCGACCGACAGGTGCGTATCAGTGTGCGGTCGACCGGTGCGGTCGACCGCCGAACCCTCTGTTGCAAATTTCCAGTTTTGTGCATTTGAGTATTTTTACTCATATTCGAGGGTTTGCCTAGATTACCTGACCTTGGTTATTAGTCCCACTATGTGTCCATGCATGATAGATGACCAGAGGGTATAAATTTGGGACTTATATACTGATTTGGTTGGGAGATTGATAAGTAGATTTCACTACATGTATCGTAGCGATCTTTTTACTATTTCTACAGTCCTCGTGTTGGACTATAATCCATAGAAGTCCTCGTGTTGGACTATAATCCCTCTCAGTCCTCGTGTTGGACGATTGTCACTTATTTCATGAGTTTGGAAACTATAATAGTTAGTTCTTATATCGGACATAGTTCTTAACCCTGTATGTGCTTATTATACAGCAGTTCACGACATGATAACTATGTAGATTTTGGTATAACACTTATATAGATTTTGACATGATATTCATGTAAGTAGTAACATGATGTTCATGTTGGCTATGTCACAGCACTGAAATTTTACCCTGGTGTTTGTCGTAATTCTTCTATTATTGTTACTGTACTAGAACCATGGGTTTGGTATTTAGGAGTTTACAAATTTGAGATATAAGGTATATACATAAGGGTTTCCTTGTTTGGATTATTTCGCTCGACGTACCTATTCTCATGTTGTAATTTTCTAAATACTAAAACCCTCTTTTGTAAGATCAATGATTTTAGATCTATTATATATTATCTGTATTTTCATAAACAACGAGCCCTTTTCCTTTGGGGTTGGTTGTGATGTTACTCGCTAGCGCTTTGACGCTCGTTGTCCCTCCCCCTTTCAGGTCACGAGCCAGGAGCACGGAGTGTCGCAGGTTGATAGCGGACCACTTTAGTGTTCAGCTTTACTTTCTAGCTATGTATTATTTTCTTTGGGCTCCACTGTAGTGTGGTTAGACATTTGAGGGTATTATTCTAGAATTTGTAAAGGCTGAGTGCCTTATTTATTCTTGTCAGATATTTATATTTGAGACTTGTTGACTACTCCAGTTTATTTATTCCGACATTGACCATGTATTTCCATTTGTTGGGTGATGAGATATTTATTTGATCACTATCATTTCATCAGCCCTTCGTGTATTATCTTTTACTTGCTTTTGTACCTACACCTGTTATTGATTCTACTAGATAGATGTTAATTATGATGGTGAAACATGTTATTGCACGGTATGGTGCATGGCAGGTTTGACATTGTTGGTTTCACCTTGGACTGCAGCCTTGTGTGAACCCTGGGGCGTCACAGTTAGTATCAGAGCTCTAGTTCCAGTATCCTTAGGATCACCCTGTGTCGAGTCGTGGAGCTAGGATAGAGTTTCTTAGGATTCATGTATAGAGTCCGCAAGGATTTCCTAGTATGAGTGAGGAAGATATATGCGTATATCTCAAAAATTTGAGAATTTTTTTATGACAACTATTTTTTTTTGAATTGTGCAAATATTATATGTCGTGAAAATTGTATTGTGATACGCTATTTATAAAAGTCTATTTTGACTCATAAATTTTTATTTTTCTTACCATCTGGAGACAGATGGCAGGATGAGGTAGACCCCATACCAGGAGAGCTAGCCAGGCAGAGTCGCAGCAGACTCCACCTGAGCAGCAGCCAGCTCAGTCCGAGCCCCAGCAGGCTCCACCCGAGCCGCAGCAGGCTCCTCAGTATCTGGGGGACCTTATGGCCCCTCTTATCGCTCGGATGACAGCTATTGAGGAGTTGGTGACGACTCATATAGTACCACCGATACCACCACCACCGGTAGCTCAGCAACAGGGAATACCTGCCGTTCTTGTTAGAGAGAGACCCCCAGAGGTCACGGCTGCAGCCATTCCTTTAGCAGTCCCAGACAGAGCCACAGAGCAGGAGACTTGGCTCCGTATGGTGGAGAGGTACCAGAAGATGAGAGCACCGGAGTTCCAGGGATCACCAGACCCTCTTGCAGGCCATAAGTGGAAGGAGGATGTGAGCAACATTCTCGATATACTCGGTGTAGATTCAGTCCAGAAGCAGAGACTGACATCCTACAGCCTGAAGGGAGATGCCGGGAGGTGGTACCGACTCCAGTTCACTCCAGAACAGAGGCTGACCCTCACGTGGGAGGACTTCATATATTTCTTCGATGGTCAGTACATTTCTTCTGCAGCACGGACTGGGAAGGAGCTTGAGTTGTCCCGATTGACTCAGGGGGACATGTCAGTGGCTGATTTTGAGAGCTGGTTCATGGAGCTGTTACATTTCACAGGCATGTGGCAGACGGGAGAGCGTCAGGCTCAGATGTTCTTAGCTGGGCTCCGTCCTAATCTCCGACGGTACCTTGTGTCGAGAAGATTTTATTCAGTCAGGGAGGTAGCTGAGGCTGCCACTTCTCAGGAGATCGAGACCATTATGTTCCAGAAGAACAAGGAAGGGAAGGCCAAGACAGGACAGGGCAGCGACAAGGGCAAGAACAAGAGAGGCTTTTCTGGACATCAGCAGCAGCATCAGGTGTTTTCGTCAAAAGTTGCTTTCATCATAGATTCCATTAATCTTCGGTCGATTACAGAAAGTTACAATGAAAAATAAGTAAAATTACAACTCCTGAGAAAATAAACGCAGGATCGTTGTTTGGATCACTGCTTTTGTGGGTTCTTTGCCTGTGCCGGGAGCGCTTTAGCTCGTGGATCACCGAATCACAGATCGTGAAGAGGGGGCTTATGATTCTGACCTCGTTTATCAAAGTGAGAATTTGAAACGATATCTTATCGAAGTAAGATAGTCGTTCTTCTTGAACTCAAGTCAAAGCTCGAATTTTAAGGAATTGCTCTAAACTGAAGAACTATGCTCTCTCTGCTCTGAAAATGCTCTCTGATCAGCCCCTGGATCCAACCCCTTTAAAAAAATCGATTACAAGAAGTATTTATAGCCCTGGGGAAAACTGTCTTCCGAGACAGTGTTTACTGTCTCACTGGTCGAGACAGTGTTTGCTGTCTCGCCCAGCGAGACAGTAAATTTGATGTCTCGCCCTACGAGACAGTAAAACGCTGTCTCGGAACTCCTCAACTGCCTGACAGTTTCTTGTAACTGCCTCCCCACGTTTTGAAACTCTGTTATTTTGGCAGTTATCAACGTGATTCTCGCCCACGACGTTTCCCACGTTCTTAAACAGTTAGTGGCCACGCGTCAGCGGTTATGCAAAGCAGTTTTGATCCTCTGGGAGCTGTCTCGCGTGCGAGACAGTAAATTCTGTCTCGCACGGCGAGACAGTAAAGACTGTCTCGCGTGAGCGAGACAGTGAAGACTGTCTCGCGTGGGCGAGATAGTAAAAGTCTGTCTCGCCCAGCGAGACAGTAAAGACTGTCTCGCACGGCGAGACAGTAAAGACTATCTCGCATGTGAGACAGTCTATACTTGTGTTCTTTTTTGACATTTTGGATGACTTCCTTTTGAGCTGTGTTTAGATATCCTTCAGTATTTTTTGACGCCTACAGATACCCCCTCCAAAGTATTCCAGACTCATTCTTTTATAGGGGAGTTCTGGCATACTTTGGATAAGATAGGTCTTACTTACGATCCTTTCAATGCTTGGTTGAGTAGATTGTGTAGAAGGACCCGTAGATGGCTTTAACTCTTGACCTCTTTGTCTCTCAATCTATTCAGTGCTTTGTAGAATAGTTAAGATTCTTCCGGCATCGCGTTTATCGCTTGACCGTTGTCGAGATCTTGAATCGAAGTTGGAATTTGTACTTGTGAATTCAGCTTTTGTCATCAAATTGATACTATTGGGAGGTAGCCAGGTTATTCTTAAGAATATTTTAAGTGATATTCTCCAGAAACTTCCTGTTGAGGGTAGGGAAACAGTTTAGACTCGTGTACCTATTGGAGTATTCTGGTCTCTTTTTTGTTGGTAGAGATGAACCCGAAATCGGAGAGGAAGAATTTTATATTCTATCTCCTGGTCTCTTGTTTGTTGGTAGAGATAAACCCGAAATCGGAGAGGAAGAATTTTATATTCTATCTCCTGATACAAAGGAAACTCGAAGTGGGATCTCCACTTAGAGAATCTGGATTGGTTTGAATAATCCTAACTGTCATAAGGTTTGATTATCCAGTTCAAAAGTTGACCTTTCGTTCGCAAAATGAATCGAAAGGAGATTTGGTTGTGGTCCTAACTGTAGTAAGGTTTGACCAAGTGGGGGTTGAGATGATCCTAACTGTTTAAAGGTTTGATCACTCAATTTGTGGACCTCTAGTTCATGGAACGGATCGAGAGGGGATTTTGGCTTTGGTCCTAACTGTTTAAAGGTTTGACCAAGTGGGGGTTTTGAGATGATCCTAACTGTTTAAAGGTTTGATCACTCAATTTGTGGACCTCTCGTTCATGGAAAGAATCGAGAGGGAATTTTAGCTTTGGTCCTAACTGTTTAAAGGTTTGACCAAGATGGGAATTTTAGACGATCCTAACTGTTCAAAGGTTTGATCGTTCAATTTGTGGACCTCTCGTTCATGGAAAGAATCGAGAGAGGATTTTGGTTTTGGTCCTAACTGTTTAAAGGTTTGACCAAAGGATAGGTGGGAGTGGGAGTACTCATTCAAATCACAGTGGGAGTGCTGACCCGTACTAATCACTCGGTGGATTTTTTCGGTGTCAAGTGATAAAGACTTAACACGAAGGGGTTTGACAATTCGTCAAGGATTGACCGATCAAAATTCTAAGCATTATATCCAGACTCTAACCATGAAAGTGTTGAGTGCATGAATATAACGAAAGTTTGAATGAATTAAACAAGAAAGAATTTTGGTGACCCCACCTTCAATTAATCTGATCGGTGGGGGTGATTCTGTGGTGGGAGACTGTGAGTCGTCAAACACCAATGAGAGTTTTGTGAGGGAAAATTGATCTAATGAAGTGATCTCATCTCAGCAAAAGAGTGTTCGGAAATCATAATAGAAGTTTAGTGTTTATCATTTTGTTCATAATAATCGGGTTATCCCTAAGAATATTATGTTTAACATTCTTCCGAGAACTTCCCGTTATATGAATTATCGACCCCCAGCTTTCTTTACAAAACTAGGTATAACGAGGAATACGTTATCCTCAGTCGCATGTTTGGGTTATCCTTAAGAATACAAGATTCTCTAGGAACTTCCCATTACATAAATCATCCACCCCCAGCTTCCTTTGTGAGACTGGGTTTAACATTGTATTTAGTTGGATGACCGAGAAGCAGTTTATACTCATATACTTTTTGGAGTGAGGGGGAACAGTTTATACTCGTATACCCAATGGAGTATATGTCGTCTTTATTTGGCTTGTTTTGCCGTTATGACGCCAGAGTCAATTAAGGCTTGGATCTTGTTCTTGAGTCCAAAGCAAATCTCGGTGGGATGAAGAACCCTTCTATGGTATGCACAGTAATTTGGATCCATAATCATCTTAGCACCTTCTTGATCTTTAATAGGCGGCAGCTCGATTTTGTCGTTGGCGAGGAGGTATTTCAAGATGACTGGAGCTTCATCATCTTCGAAAGAATATTCTTTTTGGAACCTCGGATCGGGAGTCATATTCCCAGTGATTGCAGATGTCGTCGGTTGGCTTCTCTTAACTTTCTTTCTTTTAAGAAAGTGTTCAGCTTGTTCACCGCGCATTTTCAAATCTTTCCAATTTTTGGATGGTACGACCCCCAGGGTTTCCAGGACATCGATGGAAAGATTGTTGTGGCATGTCTGTAGGATGAACTTCTCTGTGACAGGGTCTCTGCAGTTCATTGCCTTGTTACGAAAACGCTTGACAAAATTGTCGATCGACTCTCCGTCTTTTTGTTTCTCATCCAGAAGGGTTCCGATTGACACCTCAGTGTCATCATCGAAGAAATTGCTGAGGAACAAACTTTCTATGTCGTTCCAGCAATTGATGCTCCCTGGTTTGAGACGTCGATACCAATCGAAGGCGGGACCACGAAGGGTGCCAACGAATGACCGAACCATTAAAACCTCGTTTCCAGATATCATGCCCAAATGAGACTTGAAATAAATCAAGTGCTGAATAGGCGAGCTCTTTCCCTTAAATGGTGTGAAGTTAATCAGATTGAATTTCGTCAGGTATGGTATTAAATCCCATTCTCTTGGATATGGGCATGGAATACCCGTCTTCTTCACCTTTTGAGCCGTCATCAAAGCATTGACTTTGTTTTCAAGCTCCTTCATTCTCTCATCATCATCTACATCTTCATTCGAAGGACATTGAGGAGAATGAGTTGGACCAACCCCTGTAAGAGGCGCCATTGAACCACCCCCAATGTCATTACTGGGAGAATCCGTTAAACCACCCCCAGCGTTATTGCTATTGGGAGGTGTATCAGCCAAGATGACTTCATCCACTTCTGGATCACTGTCGTCTATGATATTCTGAGCGCGGCGGCTGGATTCAGCTCGTTGGCTGGACTCAGGAGGTTGAGGCTATTGAGCTGAAAGTTCTCTCATTTGTTGGATAGCCAACTCCATCTCTGTCTTCATTTCAGCCCTAATTTCTTCACGTTGTTTGGCTAGAGCTTCTTGAAGTATTTGAGCGAACTGATCAGCAGTGATTATGAACACTTCTCTGATTTGTCCCGTGCTAGATATTGTATCATCCGAAGCAATTGCAGAAAAAGTGTCTGAGAGCTCATCCTCTGATGACATTCCTTCATGCATTCTCTTGACTTTTCTTCCCAGGGAAAAGTCAGGATTTGAATGTCGCGTAGATTTTCCTTTATCAGCCATGTTGATGGTGAATTCAGGGAATTCATTATATTGGACACCTGATCTTCTCTTATGGAAATGTCTCGGTTTGGACTTCGACATTTTGGTGAAAAGTTTCGGGAACGTTGAGGTTTTTTGTGGGATGATTCCTCGTTTAAAACAACCACATTCTGATAGTGTTGCTCCAATAAGACATGCACAAGAACAACGAGAGTTTATTTCTCGAATAATTCTTTTTCGAGTTTTGTTCATACCCCCAGCTTGATAGTATGATTCATCGGTATGATTGCCGAAAAATCCTATCGTCTGTTGGTATGAACCCCCAGGTATAACGATGTCTTTTGATAAACATATCTTCTTCTGAGGATGTAAAATCTTGTTGGCATTCTCAGGACAACTTATCATTGTCTTTGAGCGATCTAAGGTTATGTTGGGAGTCACACGTTTAGAACCACCCCTTTGTGGGTATGGAATCTTAACGGGCTCCGGATGCTGATTTTGCACAACTCCAGATTTTGGGACCCAAACCTTGCAGAGTTTTGGTGTTTCTTTAGCCACCGTTTCTTTCTTCCCTTCACTCCTTTGTTGTAAGAGAGCACGGGCATGAGCAGCCTTTGCACAACGTTTTTGTATACGTTCTTTTAGGGTCGAACGAGTCCTTTTGACAAGAATCTATTCTTCCGTCATAAATTGTGCAGAAACATGAGTGGTTTGACGTTGAGACGATTGAACCACTTGATGTTTCCTCGATTCTAAGTCCGCATAGTAACGAACTCCATCGGTTTGTTCCAAGGCCTTAGCCATTTGGCGAGCACGGCGTTGGCGTTGTCTCTGACGAGCTCTTTTCGTCAGCGCCGACGGGCTTTGATTCAATAACTCTTTAACTGGAAACGAGTTATTGTGAGCAGAGATGTTGCGAATAGAATTCTCATCAACAATTAGACGAGAGTCTTCATCCGTAGTATTTGACAACTTTAACGAAGATGAAATCTTCCTGCATTTGTGAGGCGAGGAAGACTTTACAGATGAGGATGACAAATACTCCTCAAACTTCGCCTGGTCGAAATCATACCCGACCGTTGATTCAACCGGGATCTTGATCGGCTGCGACACGACGGTCTCGGCAGCGAGACCGTTGGCTCCCACTGTGGTCGCCAGTTTGTTTTCGTTAAAAGTTGCTTTCATCATAGATTCCATTAATCTTCGGTCGATTACAGAAAGTTACAATGAAAAATAAGTAAAATTACAACTCCTGAGAAAATAAACGCAGGATTGTTGTTTGGATCACTGCTTTTGTAGGTTCTTTGCCTGTGTCGGGAGCGCTTTAGCTCATGGACCACCGAATCATAGATCGTGAAGAGGGGGCTTATGATTCTGACCTCGTTTATCGAAGTGAGAATTTGAAACGATATCTTATCGAAGTAAGATAGTCGTTCTTCTTGAACTCAAGTCAAAGCTCGAATTTCAAGGAATTGCTCTGAACTGAAGAACTCTGCTCTCTCTGCTCTGAAAATGCTCTCTGATCAGCCCCTGGATCCAACCCCTTCAAAAAAATCGATTACAGGGAGTATTTATAGCCCTGGGGAAAACTGTCTTCCGAGACAGTGTTTACTGTCTCGCTGGTCGAGACAGTGTTTGCTGTCTCGCCCAGCGAGACAGTAAATTTGCTGTCTCGCCCTACGAGACAGTAAAACGCTGTCTCGGAACTCCTCAACTGCCTGACAGTTTCTTGTAACTGCCTCCCCATGTTTTGAAACTTTGTTATTTTGGCAGTTGTCAACGTGATTCTCGCCCACGACGTTTCCCACGTTCTTGAATAGTTAGTGGCCACGCGTCGGCGGTTATGCAAAGCAGTTTTGATCCTCTAGGAGCTGTCTCGCGTGCGAGACAGTAAATTCTGTCTCGCACGGCGAG
>BQKN01063664.1:0-18092 GCA_022839385.1 Asparagus kiusianus
TGTTAAAAAATTAAATTATCTAATCCGGTTAAAGTAGGATTATATAAGTTAATCCCATACATGAAATTTATTTTAACCAACACCCATGTGTAAATATTACAATTGACATTAAGATTTAAGATTTGTGTGAGATTCTCTTTGACTTTTGTCAAGCCCCGCTTCCCAATATACTCGGGAATTAGAACGTGAACAAGCCTGCGACGTATTAGATTAAGTAGAATAAATAAAAATAAACATTTTTCCTCAATCTAATACACTAAGCATCTAGAAATAAATACAATGCGAAGTCACAGGTCCCCAATCACAGTTAGTAATAATATAATAGACAAACTCAAACAAAATAATACATATCACAAATGGAATAACATCCAAGACACAAAGTTTGGGTCAAACATGCTCTTATTACAAAACTAAACAAATGAATTCTGGAGAATATAAAATACAATGATCAAGCGAAAAAGGAAATGCTACAAAAGAAACTAGAATCATCTACTAAGAAGAGGTAGTTGAACTTCGGCCTATTCTTCAACTCTATCTGCAAGGCACTTCTGCTGAGAATTTCCTGGCTCTGGCTTGTCTCCAAGCTGGACCTATTCTTCCTCTAAGTCTGACGTACACCAGAGAAAACAGGTGTACGTCAGCGTGCATAGCACACTGGAAGATCCCACAAGGGAAAAATAAGAACGATCGAATGACCAATGCAAAAACAGTAATAATAAATAAAAGTATGCAACTAGATACTAAAATCTAGATGAAATCCACCAATAGTATATAATAGTCAAAGAATCCAAGAAAATCAACCAAGTAATAAGATCATGGAGCTAGCCATCAGAATAATCATCCAAGTAATAATGTCATACAACTAGATGGAATTAATACTTAAAAATCTACAACAAAAGACGTAGTATGTCGAGCGAAATAATTCAAACAAGGAAACCCTCATGTATATACCATATGTCTTAAATTATAGATAATTAAATATTAACCCCGATCTATGTATGAAAAAAATATAACTGGCCTACATCTTACAAGAAATCATACCTAGCCAAGAAACAAGGTCATGTAACTAGCCATCCTATAACAAGTCACTAGTTCACATCTCATATAAAGTCAACACTCATATCATCGAATAAGTAACTGTTCACAAATCCCCTACGTCTATCCAAACCCACGAAACGGTTCGGTGAGAGGACTACACGCAATCTGATTTCGGCTTGGTTCGAACTCAAGCATAACTTGGGTGACGAAACGATTTCACTGACCAAGTACGAAACGGTTCACTTGGCCCAACAAACTAATCCCAGTACAAAAGGGTTCACTGGTGTGAGTCTGGAAGATACATCAACAGCCTTATCCGATCACATGAACATGGACTTCCCCATCCCAACTCTTCTCATTTTTCTAAGTCAAACATAAATCACGCTATCTCTGGTTCACCACCTAAATTCAGTCAACACACCCATACATGTTACTAGGTCTGTTCATGACGCATGAGGCTACTAATTCATGAACTACTAAGGTTCTCAAACACAACAAGGAGATAATAATAACACTAATTTCACGCAACCACATCATGACATGTCGAATACAGTAAAATATTCACAAAACATGAAATGTAATCATGAACAGCAACTATGTAATTCAGAAAATAATTTCTTTTCCAAAATAATTTTTTAAAATTATTTCTTATTATTAATCTAAAATAATTCTTTTTCTCAAAATAAATTCTTTTTAAATATTATAAATTCTCTAAAATGATTCTGTTATCAAAATAAATTCTTTTACTTCATTATCATTATTCCAAAAATACTATTTATCACACAATTATGATTTAAATCAATATTATTCACCAAATAATCCACGTAGATAAATACGTCACAAATAAATTATGCAAATAATTCATAATAAATATAAATATTCAAACTATGAAACAGGGAGAGCGGGGTTTTGTCTCGGTTTTCGTCGAATGAATCAACGTCGACGGCACGGGTCGGATCCGACACGGTGGGCATGGTGTCGGAAAGAGCTCCGACGGGGGGCTGTCTGGCAATGAGGCACGAGTCTGCGGCTCTACCAGCGGTGTGGTCGGCATCGGGGGAGAGACGGCGGCATGGTGTCGGGTGTCAAATCTGGCGGCTTGGTGGCGATGGGGGAAACGGAGGACATCAGCGAGACTGTGGAGGTGGAACGACAGGACTGATTGGATTTGAGGTAAAACGAGAGGAGCAACAACGACGACAGAGCTGCGACAGCGAGTCGACTATCGGTCGAAGAGGCAACTGCAGCTGCTGGGGTGGTCGAGGGCTGTTAGAGATTTGTTCAGCTGAGGGTGAAGGGTTGTGGTTTGGGGCGCTGTCGGACTGAGGAGTCGGCTGGGGAGAAGAAGACGATGGCGGGCTCTAGGGCGACGGTGGTTTTCGACGGGGAGAGGATGCTGGGCCGGCGGTCATGCTTGGAGGTGTTTAGTGGTAGATCTAGAGCTGGGGTGAGTGTGGAGGAAGGGCGGCAGTTTGGCGGCGGTCAGAGCTAGTTAGACAGGAGGAGGAGTGGGGAGATGTGGTGGTGGCGGTAGCTCTGGTCGTCGGCAATGGGTTTGATCTCAGGGGAGGGCTGGCGAGTTGCGTCAGGGTCAGGGAGGAGGAGCTCGCGGCTGGGGGTTGCTTTGATGGAGGAGAGAGAGTTGAGATGAAGAGAGAGGGGGTGACGGCGGAAGTGAATACGAGAGAGAGAAAGAGGAAGAGAGACGTGTGTGTGTGTGTGTATTGATACGAGTCGTCGTGCGAGTACTTTTGATCGCTGAATTATCAAAGGTAGGTTGGGAAGAGGATGATAGAAACACAAGAACAACTCAGTATGTGGCGAAGGAAAATACCCTTTCTAGATTATGAGTATGAAAGATTACAATCCTTCTCTCTCAATCTCACTAGAATCGAGAACAAGCTCTCAATTCTCTCTATACCCTAATCTCTCTTAATTAGAATCTCACTTTAGTTACCTCTCATTCATTAGAAACCCTAAAGAATCCCTTATATAGCTGTAACAATGTGGATGGTAAAGTCATAAATAACCAAGTCCAAACCCAACAGGAATTCGTACAAACAGAAACCCAAACGAACCAGGAAATATTTGATGAGTCGACTCACTACTGAGATGAGTCGACTCATCTGAAACTGGACAAAGCACAAAACCAGCAATGAGTCGACTCGTCAGAGACTGGTGACAAACGGCTGGGTTTCGTGAGTCGACTCATGACATGCATGAGTCGACTCAACCTGATGAGTCAACTCATGACTGTTATGAGTTGACTCACGGGATAAAAACTGGATGCTTCGATTCTTCGATTCGCCATCTCATTCCATGCTTCAACCTGCATTCCACTATGCTGTTTTACACCTCTATTCTCAAGCTACCATGAGAGTCAGCTATCCTCAAGCTCTCATGAGGATCAGTAAGTTCCAAAGAGAAGATGCACCCATATCATGGGTCCTCCCTTTAGGAACTTAAAGTCTCGTTCAAGTTAGAACTTCAGCTATGTAAACTCTCGATAAGTAAACTTGATAGCAACGTACAACTGGAAACGACACCTTCGCTCCTTGCCTTGTCATAGTCGTTTTCCGCTCCAACATGCAATCCTCTTTCAATGGCTTTTCTGGAAGTCTAATGTACAGTGAGACAAACTTCTTGCTTGCATTCACTAGCCTCTTCGCTTGCGTCACCATCCTTAAGCTTGTCTCCCTCGGAAGAGATGCTAAACAAAATATGAACTTTTCAACGCCTTTGGTGAATGTATACTTCTAAGCCCGCCTCTCATAGATCATATATCTATCCCATAAGTACGAATTGCCCAGTATAATCTGACAAACATTTAATGGAACTATATCGCATGTGACATCATCAATATACGACTTATGGAGCGCAAATCTTATAGTGCATTGATTAACTACACTCAATCTCTCCTCCTTCTGAATCCACCCTAATGGATAGGGCTTCGGATGCTTGACCATCTTCAGACCCAGCTTCTGAACCAAGGCCTTGGAGATTAAATTCTTCTTGCTGCCCGGATCAACTATGGCATCAACCAAACTGGTCTTCACTTACAACTTCAGCACAAAGAGCTGCTCTCCACCAATTGGTGGCTCGGCCACCAAGCCACCAATTGGTGGCTCGGCCATCGAGCCACCTAGAGGTGGCTCGATTTTTGGCCGAGTCCTCCAAATGTTGGTTTTTCATCATTTTTCGGTTTCACGGTTTATCCGAACTCTGATTTGATTTTGATTCGTTCGAGTCCGCTCCTGATCTTGATTGATGTGGTGGACTCTACGGTTGGATGATTCATTGATTCATCGACCCGTACCGTCGTTTGCGTGCGATTCGTTAACCTCGTCACCTCATTAATCTACTTCATCGCGTCTCACTTAGCTTTGATATTGTGGTTTAACGATCATTCTTGGATTCATCGCCCGATGGTTCGTTGGTTTGTCGAATCACCGCGTCGAGCTGTGTTAAGGGACCTATAAGCAGTTTTATACGCCTACAGATACCCCCTCCAAAGTATTTCAGCCTCATTCTTTTATAGAAGAGTCTGGAATACTTTGGATATGATTGTCCCAACCTTCAATCGGTGAAACGGGAGCTTGGAATAGCTTCTATTCTTGATTCTTTCAATCCTCCAGGCTATTCGGTGCTTTGTCGAATGTCTGCAAGGGTTCCGGTGCTGCATTTATTGTCTGACCGTTGTCGGAATTTCAAACTTGAAGCTAACTCCTAATTTTCTGATCTTTAGCTCGTGTTTGTTGCTTCAACATAGAACTGACCATCAATTGTTGGCGTTGAATCTTCATTTATAACGCGTTGTCCGGCGTTTTAACACGGTTTATACTCGTACCCCTGCTAGAGTTTCGAGAAGCAGTTTATACTCTTATACTTTTCGGAGTGTTGTTGAGTTATCCTTAAGAATATTTTTAGAAAAATACTCTCCAGAAACTTCTCAACAAAAATGGGGAATAGTTTATACTCATATACCTTATTGGAGTATTTTTTAAGTCCGAATGAGTTGAACCGACCTGATTATGACCCAAACAAGGCAGTAATTAGGCTCAAAAAATCTTCCAACCCTTCCAAATATATGGGAGAGGGGCGAATAAATGAGGGGTTGAACCATCGGTCGATCTGAAGTCGTTTCGATACTCAGCTCAGCTTTAATTTGAATTTTGGTTCAAATCTGGTTCAAACTGGTTCAGAACTGGTTCAACCTGGTTCAACCTGGTTCAAGACTGGTTCAACACTGGTTTAGCCTGGTTTGGTCTGGTTCAGACTGGTTTGGCCTGGTTCAGACTGGTTTCGTCTGGTTCAGCCTCCTTTGAACTTTTTTAACTTGGTCTGGTCTGGTTCAACCTGGTCTGGTCTGGTTCAAGACTGGTTCAACATTATAAAAGGGGTTCTTTTCTCCTCTCTAGGCCCCCCCCCCTTCACCTTCTTTTTGGATTTTCTCTTCCCTTGAGCATCCTTTCACCTTCAAACCCTAAAATTCATCTAAGATCTACCTTTCCTTTGGATCTTGGACTAAAAAATCCTTCAAAATCTTCATATAAAAAGTTTCTCTCAGGCCCCTCGAGCAAGTGGTTCGAGCCTCTTTCAAGATCTGATCTTTATTAGATCATCGAGCTTTTCTTCAAGTAAATCCCCCCATAATTTTGGCATAATTCATGTTTAATTTAGTACATGAATTTGTGGGATTGCATATGAGAGTTAGGGTTATGATTTGACGCCTCGAGCTCGCATCTCAGGGGGTAGAATTTGGAGATCTGAGGGGTTTAATTGCAAATAAAGAGGGGATAAAATTTTAGGGTTAGAGTTTGTCACCCTAACTAAAATTTTTGTATCTGATCCCTTGATTTATTTTGCAGGTCACCATGTCGCGTATCCCAAGAGGTAGATCCCCTGCTGCGTCGGTTGATAGCGTGAATCCCTCGTACTCTGGTGAGCTCTCTTTTCGGCGCATCTCGAGATTTATAAATTAATCTTTTATCCCCATTTTGTTCTCCTTGGTGAGGTAATCGGGAAGAGCCTTGATTCTCCTTAGTGAGCATTGACGCTTTAAAGATGGGTTTTGCTTGGTCAAAACCATATCTCAAAACAAATAAAGGGGACGATTTGACGCTGCATTATGCCTTATAAGGCAGGGATATGTTGTTAATATATCCTACATTATAAATGCATAATGTGGTTAAATCGTCTCACCCTTTATAAGACAGTGACTCTATCTTATCCGTTCATAAGATGAGTTCAACTTCCTTTTATAACTGAGACTAACAAACACTTAATTGCTTGTTTTCAGTAGAATACCCCTCTGGAGCGTTCTCATCTCATGTGGTGGACGGGCGTCGTGACGAGTATTATTCGACCTTTGATGATTTTTCACCTATTCCGTTTACTCTTCAGTTTGCTTCGGGCACGTCGACAGAGGTTGCCCAAGTGGTGAAGGAGGGTGGACATCGAGCTCTTCGACAGTTGATCACGGATGCGCCTTTCGTGAAGGATACCATCTCTATTCAACCTCTCAGGAAGACTGATTTTTTATTTGGTGATTCTGTTAAAGATCCTGCTGCAGTGTTCATTAATGCCGAGCAGTGGCTTCATAAAGATGGTGAGGGTTTTCTATATCTGCCTAAGATTCCTCGTCACCGCTCATTGACTGAGCTCAGGCATCAGGTCGTGACACGGGAGATGTCGTGGCGTTTGACAGAGGAGCATGAAAGCATCCACTGTGGTTATATCACTCATCAGGTAGCTCCTGGTTCGAGCAGGAGTCATATCATTGGATTGCGTCCTGGAGTATTGGGGTTGGATACACCACCGCGTAACGAGTTTCTTGCTTCTGTTCCTATCTTGAAGAATCACCTCGCTGAGTTAGGACGGGAGATGCCTGCGGTGCGTCACAGATTCTATGGTTGGACCCATTCTACAGACAAGCTTTGGTGGGCTCGTATGACGAACTATGTCTTAAGCCGATGGAGCGAGGAGTTACACGCTTGTGGTCTTTATGCAGCTGTTCGTTCCACCATGTACGGTTTGCCCGTCAGCACTAAGCATTTCTTCGCTTTGTCCGATCTTTATAATCTGGATTCGAACACTTTCTTGACTAGGCATGGAGAGTTGGGCTTGGCTCTCCATGAAATGCACAAGATTTCTGGTTTGCCTATGGGCCAGATGCTATATCAGGAGTACTTTCCCTCCAACCATAAGTTGAGTCAGCTGAAGGACCGCATGCCCAGCCGCTATGAGACTTTGTGGGATCTCACATGTCACTACCATATTGCTTTGGCACAGTCTGAGCCTTTAGCAAAGAGGTCTAAGTCACATGTGAGTCTGAAGCAGTTCGCATGTTACTTGTTCAGAAATCTGGAGAGCACTTCTGATGAGGCTATTTGTGAGCTGGCCACGCTTACTCCTTCAGAGGTTAATGGTCTGCTGAAGAAGATTGATGCTCATTCCTATACCATTAGCAGTACCGAGAGTGGCTTTCCTGTAGGGACCAAGTTTAAATCATTCTTATGGCATGCGACCACATCGATCCAGCCGATGACCCTTCTTGCCGGTTACCTCGCTATCTGGTTAAAGAAATGCGTGGTCCCGTATCAGTCCAGTGATATTTTGCCATTGGAAGTGCTCTACCCAGCGGTTCAGCTTGCCTATAAAAAGGAACTTTCGCTTCTTCCAGTGATGGTAGCTAATATTCATCGAGGGCTTCGACAGATTTCTAGTGCTTTCACACAGAAAGAAGATGAACCATCGGCTCAGATTCCTGTTACTAAGGTGGAGCTTCCATACACTTATTTGATGGCTTGGTTCGTCCTTCATCGTTCTGATATGATGCCAGTACCGAACCACAGGTCGCTCCGTTCCCCTTCTACAGTTGTTTGAGAATGGCAGGTGGGAGGGGCGAGGATTCCCTGACATCAGGAAGCAGCTACAGGTTCACAAGTGTTGGGTATTTTCCACTTGCTTTCTGCGTTCTCCAGTCGATACGGCGAGTGTTTGATTGATGAGGAGAAGCCGAGGGAGTATCGAACTCATTTAGATATCGGCTGCTTTAATTGGCTGGTGAACATTAGGCCGGGTTATCTGACCTTCCGGGTGAAGAATCAGTGTTTCATAGAGCCATATCTACCCTGCCGATTCGCTCGCCAGTTTGGCTATGATCAGCTTTATGTCGGGAACCCGCGTCAGCAGCTTCGGGCCCATGGCGGTTTGGTAGACGGTCTTCGTGATGGTTGTGGACCGTGACGGGCTGCACTGGTGCTAAGTTTAGTCTCCCGAGTGCAGAGCGTCAGTTAAAGCTCACATTCTTGTGCTGCAGATGGTTGTTAGCAGCTAATAAATCTATTCCTATGAAGCCGATTGCAGAGTTAGTGGCTGAGGAGGCTTCTCAGGCTGATTCTCGTGCAATTCAGGAAGGTGCTCGGTCACAGAGGATGCGGAGCAAGACTCGTCGAGTCGACGAAGAAGGCAAGAGGACCTTTAGTTCTGCTGGAGAGTCCTCAAGCAGAGATCCTGAAGATTATGAGGAATATTCTGAGCGAGGTTAATCACTTGTCTTCTCCCTCTGTCTTCCATAGTCATTAATCTTGATAGCTGTTTGATGTTTCAGGGACAGTGGCTGATATGGAAGAAGAGTTCCGTCCTTTTACTCAGGCGAGACCTCCAATGGTTGCCCCAGCTGCTAGACGGAAGAGACTAGCCCACAAGCCGCGTGCAGATTCACGGGCATCTGGGATGGATTTGGCTGGTGATGATCCCGCTAGCGACGGAGGTAATATCTACCCTATAGACCGTCCTCTTGATCATTCAAAACTTCGGACTTATGCTTTTCCATCTCTATATAGGAGAACGTGAGGAAGGCGAGATGAGTCTTGATCCTGCTCCTCATGATTTTGATGAGCCTGACTTACCACACCAGGTAGAAAAGCCTGCAAAAGCTACCGACGTCAGGAAAACTATCAATGTAGGACCCGATTCGGCGAATCCAGGTACATCTACCATTAACAATATATCCTCTAGACGGCACACAAAGGAGTTAAACCATTCAAAATTCATGCCTCCCTTAATTGTCTCGATGCTTCTTGCTCTTTTAGATAAATTGCAGGGGGCGAACGTGGACTTTGGGAGTAAAGAGGCCGACATATCCGTAGGAGGTAACTCATTTCCATTGGTTGTAGCCTCTTTATTCTTCTTTCGCATTTATATCTTCCTATGCTAGATTTTTCGACTGATGACTTCGACGAGGAAGGTTTGCTTGTGGACACTCCTATGCTCCACTTCATGTATGGTTCTCCTTAGATTGATGACCAGTTGTCTGAAGATAGGATTCCTGAGTCTACACTCCCCAATAATCCCGAGGAAAGTCTTTTTGAAGGTACGTGTCTCTTCTCAGGTTAATTATAGGGCCGACCATTTTTTGACTAATACAGCTATAATGTAATGATTCTGAGAATCCCGTTTTGTGTTTGACAGAAGCTTTTATCGAGGCTGCTCCTGTTGAGCCGACTGTGAGACCAGCTACACCAGCTGATACATCGATGGCGGTTACACCTCCACTACCCCCAGTGACTCAAGGGGAAGAAGGTATGAATTAAACAGTTGAGAAATGTCATTTATTTCCTTATCAAGGTTTTTTTTTTGACGGATTTCACCTTTTTGTGTAGGGTCTTCTTCTCGGCTTCATGTCCTTGTGAGGGAGTTGTTATCAGACAACGATCCCGAGAAGATCGTCATCTGCATAGAAGTTTGCTCCTTCTTCTCCTTCGTGAATGTGATGATTGGCAAACTCTTCCATGGCGGTCTCTCCCTTCACTAATTCAAGCCATTCCTTGATTCTAGAATAAACTCAATAAGGCATGCAGGATATCCGGATCTGGCGAAGGCTATTATCGATGACCTTGATTGCCTAGAACACGAGCTTCAGATGTTACGTGAGCTCCATGATGCAGGTGACTCTTCATTCATTGTTGCTGAGTTGGATACTCACTTACAGACATGGCGCGATTCTCGAGTTCTTACTGAGTTCGAGATTCAGGTGCAGCGGGATCGGGTAGATCGAGTAGAGGCCAACCTAGCTGTTAGATCATCTTCACTTGCCGATCTTGACTTTTCTATTACCTCTTGCGAGACCAAGATAGACCAGCTCAGAAGAGAGCTTCATGCAAAGGAGGAAACTTTGAGTATTTTTCAGATGATGAAGGTACAGGATCAGCAAGCCCATATTGCCTTATCTGAGGAGTTGAAGTCCTTGAAGCAGAAGCTGGTCGAGACGGAGGAGGTTGCTGTGAAGACTCTAGCTGCCACTGAAGAGTCCATCAGAGCTGAACTGGAGGATGAGCTTAAGCGAGCTTATGATGAGAAGTTGTCTGAGTTTAGTCAGCAGATTTTTAGCCATGGGCTTGATGTATGATTTCTTTTGCTGGATATTCTGACTTTTGATCCTTTTAGTGGACATGACTTTATCTTTACCTTTATTATGATTCTTCACTCTGTTTGGAATGATTGACCATAATATTTATAGGATTTTTGGCAAACCCTCAGTCTTCAACAGATTTGATAAACCTTTACCGACTACCGTTTGAGTCGGGCTAGCATGCGGATTGTCTAAATCCGTTCCGCATGTAACGTTGTGCTAAGAGAGTAAATTCTCTAAGACTTTGTGCTATGACTTCGAATACATAGACTTCACCATTTGTTACGGGAATAGGCTACCCGGCGACGCGTATTAGGTGTTGATTTTAGGATTTTTGGCTAACCCTCAGCCCTCAACGGATTTGATAAGCCTTTACTGACTACCGTTTGAGTCGGGCTAGCATGTGGATTGTCTAAATTTGTTCCGCATGTGATGTTGTGCTAACGGAATAAACTCCCTTAGACTCATTGCTACGACTTTGAATACGTAGACTTCGCCATTGTTACGGGAATAGGCTACCCGGCAACGTGTATTAGACGTTGACTTATCCTTACTTAGGTTTCAGGATAGGATACCCCAGAATCGAACTCTGGTGTCTTTTTTCTACAGAGAAAGACTAAACCGGCGGCACGTGTTAGGCGTCGACATATCCTTTGTTAGGATTCAGGATGAAATTCCCCATGCGTGTAAGGCATGGATTTTGGTGTTATTAATAACAACCTGTCACAATGTTGAATATGTGGGCGAGTATTCTTTTTAACGGTTAAGAACTAACCGGCAGCGCGGGTTAGGCGCAGACTTATCCTTACTTAGGTTTCAGGATATAATACCCCAGAATCAAACTCTGGTGTCTTCTTCTAGGGAGAAAGACTAAACCGATAGCGCGTGTTAGGCACAGACTTATCCCTGCTTAGGATTCGGGATAAACTTCCTAGGATGAATCCTAAATTCTCGGATAAGGATTGGTGTAGGAAGGAAGAACTTTATATTCTATTCCCCGAACAAGGAAGGAAGAATTTTATATTCTATTCCTTGATTCTGGAAAGGAAGAATTTTATATTCTATTTCCAGTGCAAGAAAAAAACTAGAAGTGGGATCTCCACTCCGAGAATCCGGAAGATCTAAATAAGCTTACCTTTTATAGGATTGGTTATCTAGATGAGTTATTCGTTTATCGAAATGAAATTTTAACTTTGGTTATAACCATGAAGAGGTTTAACTAAAGAGAAAAGAAGGGAGTTTTTTCGTTTATCGAAAGGAGGCTCTGAATTGAAAGTGGACCTCTTGTTCGTGGAAAGAATCAAGAGGGGAATTTGTTGGTGGCTTAGACCAGAAAGACACTTTTGGTGGACTCACTGTCAATTAAAATTGATCAGTGAGGGATTTTGATGGTAGAAATAATTTTGGGTTATCCTCTAGAATATTAAGTGTAATATTCTTCAAGAAACTTCCCGTTGAATAGGTTATCCTGAATGTACTAGGGATAGTACTTTTTCAATAACTTCCCATTTATTAGCATTAATTGCCTGACGCCCTCTAGAGAAATTAGGCGATAAGCGCCATTTGAGTAGACTGTGTCTATCACAAACGGTCACTCCCATTTGGGTTCAAATTTACCTTTCTTCTTGGAGTTGAGGATGATCGGTCGGCGAGCAGCGAGGACCAGATCTCATTCCTTGAAGCTTCTTTGTCGGACTCTTTTGTTAAAAGCCCTAGATATTCTGGCTTGATAAAACTCAATGTATTGTTGAGCTTCCAGACGCCTTTCATCTAACATTTGAGTTCTTCGAGACGTTTCTGATGTTGCTCTTCCGTCGACATCTTAGTTGCGAGAGCGATCCGAAGGGATGGGATTTGGATTTCCAACGGTAGCACAGCTTCACATCCGTATACCAACGAATATAGGGTAGCTCCTGTAGGTGTGCGTATGGTGGTACGATAAGCCCAGAGTGCTTCACCAAGTTTATCATCCCAGTCTCGTTTATTAGTCTTCACGAGCTTTGACAGGATCTTAATGATCGTCTTGTTAAAAGCCTCAGCTAATCCATTCGCAGCGGGATAATAAGCCGTTGATGAAACATCTTGAATTTTGAACTTGTCACAGAACCTGACGAAAGCGTTGCTTATGAACTGTGGACCGTTGTCATGAATGATCCGTCTTGGCACGCCGTGTCGGTATATGACATGATGTTTGATGAAATTGATAACGTTGTTCGTCTTCACTTCTTTAAGCGGAATTGCTTCAGCCCACTTTGAAAAGTAATCCGTGATTGCGAGAATAAATCGATCACCTTTGACTGAAGGGGAAAAAATAGGACCGACGATGTCCATACCCCATGTCTCGAATGGCCAGGACGTGGTTGACGTGTGTAACCGCTCCGGTGGTTGGTGTATATAATTTGCATGTACTTGACAGGCGTGACATCCTCGGGCATATTCGATTACGTCACGGACCATTGTTGGCCAAAAATATCCTATTCTCCTGATGCGATTATACAGTTTGGGACCAGGCTGATGCGCACCACATTCTCCTTCGTGTGCTTCCTTAAGAACTTCTTCTGCTTCTTCGTTCGAAAGGCATCGGAGTAGCAAATCATCATACCCCCGACGGTATAATGTATGGGTCTCGGTATTATAGAAGAACCATGGTGCTCTTCGGCGGATTGATTCCCTTTCTTTTACATCCTCTGGTAAAATACCATATTGGACGTAGTCAATGATAGAAAAACGCCAGTCTCGGGACTCAGACCCAATTTGAGTTGAGTTCACCTCCTTGGCGCTTATGTTTCTATCATCTTCCTCTTCGATATCCATGTTGTATATGGGTATGTAGAGTTGATGCGATCTCACTGTGACTAGCAATTCAGTTTCGGGAGGCTGCGCAAGTGATACCGCCAGTGCTGCCAGTGCATCCGCATAAGCGTTCTGGAGATGAGGGATGTATTCAATAAAGAATTCTTCAAAAGAAACTGCCAATTTGATGGCCTCCTGGTGGTACGGGATCAGGTCTTGGTTCCTAACTTCATACTCCCCACGGACTTGGTTGACTATCAATTGAGAATCCCCAAAAGCTTCTAGATATTCGACCCCCAGCTCCTTGGCGAAACTGAGTCCAATGAGAAGCGCGTTGTACTCGGCTACGTTATTGGAATATGGACCAGTCAGTGAATAAGCCCTAGGCATCACATGTTTCCCCGGGGAAACTAAGACAACTCCAACTCCGGAGGAGACCTTAGAACATCCAGGGGTTATTGCCATATTAGTTGCTCTTGAAGCACCATCGAAGTATAATTGCCATACTTGTTGATGCGACGTGGTGTTAACCTCGTGGGTTTCATCCGGCAAGTCATAATATACTTCTGCCGTATCCGTTGTCAGGTTTGCCACCAAAAGATCACAAATCGCTTGTCCTTTGACCGACTTCTGCTGTTTGAAGTGCAAATCATACTGGGACAAGAGAAGGGCCCACTTCGCTAACCGCCAATTCATCGAACCCGGTTGCGTCATAAATACCCGTACTGGATTAACGTTAGAGATAACATAAATCGTCTGTCCAACCAAGTAATGCCGCATCTTTTGTACTGCAAATACCAATGTGAGGTATTCTTTCTCAATCATCGGATATCGGGACTCAGCGCCTACCAAAGTCCAACTTAAGTAATAAACTGCCTGTTCGTGACCATTATCATCGTCTTGTGCTAATAAAGCACTTATTGAATGGTTCATCGCCTTGATGTAAATCAAGAACGGTTTACCTAATTTTGGTGGGACAAGAACAGGAGGATTCGTCAGATACGTTTTGATGTCTTCGAGTGCTTTTTGGTAAGCATCGTCCCAAATAAATGACACACCTTTCTTGTTTAGCTTAGAGAATGGTTGGCACTTCCCAGAAAGATTTGAGATGAACCGCCGGATGTAAGCTAAATGCCCTTGCAATCCTCTGAGTTCTCTTAGATTTCTCGGGGGTTGCAATTCATGTATCGCCTTCACCTTGTCAGGATCGATATGTATACCTTTAGTGGTGATAACGAATCCAAGGAATTTTCCACTGGACATTCCAAGGAAGGATTTAGTGGGGTTCATCTTCAATTGATGACTCCGCATGAGATCGAACATCGTCTTTAAGTCCTTGATATGATCTTCTTTGTTGTGGCTTTTTACAACCAAATCGTCAACATAGCATTCGACTGTTTTCCTGAGATGCTCTTGGAAAATCTTCGTCATTGCTCGCTGGTATATGGCGCCTGCATTCTTTAGACCGAAAGGTATCACCGTGTAGCAGAAGACACCGAGAGGCGTTCTAAACGCTGTATGCTTCTCATCATCCGGGTGCATCTTGATCTGGTTATATCCTGAAAAGCCGTCCATAAAGGACATTCTTTCAAATCCACACGTATTGTCGATGATGACATCCATGATTTGGAGAGGAAAGTCATCTTTTGGACATGCCACATTCAGGTCCTTGAAGTCAATGCAGATTCTGATTTTACCATTCTTCTTCATGACTGGAACAATATTGGCTAGCCAGTCTGGATGTTGCTCCTCTCGGATAAATCCCAAGTCGATCAATTTCTTAACCTCTGCCTCGATGGCTTCCATAATCTGCGGACGAAACCGTCTCTGATATTGTTTGACAGGTTTGGCATCCGACTTGATATCGAGGCGATGCACTGCCACATTAGGGACGAGCCCTGGCATGTCTTCATAGTTCCAAGCGAAGACATTGATATATTCCCTGATGAGAGCAATTAATTCCTCCTTCTCATTTGGGGGAAGACTATCGCTGATGAATATAGGCTTTGGGTTGGCCTCGTCGCCCATGTTAATTTGGACTATTTTATCTTCAGTGGGGGGTTCCCTCTGTTCAAACCTATCGCCGTACTGTACATTCAGGTGATGAACCCATGGGTCTTCCCACGTTGGCATTTGATTGTCGTCCTCCATTGTAGATGGATCAGCTGTAGTCATGTTCGACATTAGGGCTTTGAATACTTCCCCCAGACTTGCATCGGAATCCCATTCTGAGGAATCTGACGAGTACCCATCTTTGTATTGCCTAGATGATTGGTTATTGATTAACCAGCAACACTCGTCTTCTGAAGAAGAAACATACCCTAATCCTCGTCTGAATTTATAGTAATCATCCGGTTTCCCTTTTGGTACATATGCTGCTTTGGCTGGAACACGGGAACCTCGATCAAAGTATAAACCTTCTCCGAGTGCGAAATCATATCCCTGTTTTTCCATGAGCTTGCGCGCTTCCGGACTATACTTAGATAAATGTCGACCAGGTTTGTCATCATTCTCATCTTCCCTTAGGAAATGATCTGGTAACGGAAAACCCTCTCCTTTACCGTAAATCACTTCTTTTTCGCCTCCTGTTTTGGCAGGAACGATCAGGGTTGTTCCGAAAGAATGCTGGAGGTGTTTCTTTGTTATATAAGACGATCGGAGTAGTGTATATAAATTGGGATTATCATACAATCCCTTTATCACATCATCAAGAGATAGTGAGTACTCTAAATCATCATTTATTTCATTATTGGCAAGTTGCCAGTTACAACTGCCATCTGACGATTGTTCACCGTCAAGATTGATTACAAAGGGTACAATGACATTTAAAACAAAACCTCCATTGTAATCGAATCCGGCTTCGGTATCAGCTTCTTCTCCGTTGTCTGTGCCCTGGGCCGATGGTTCAGTATCGGATTCGTTACCATAAAGGAGAGAATTAGTGAAATAATTCTCAAACCCTTTGAATGGTTGCTTATCCGTGACCACCGTCCTGACTTTACCATCAGTGTCGACATATTTCAAACACTGATGGAGAGTAGAAGGAATTATAACGTTACTATGGATCCAAGGCCGACCCAGTAGTAAGTTATATGATGTCTCAGCATCAATCACGTAACATGTGACCTCCGTCTTCTGATCACCCATTTGACATTTTATCCTGATCTTGCCCAAGGGTCTTGACCCGCTAGTGTTGAATCCATAGATAACAGTGCCTGTGGACGCCAACTTACTAACTGGAATGCCGAGGCTATGCATCAAACGAAGCGGCATAATACTCACAGCGGAACCCGGATCCACTTGGATTCGGTTGACTTCGCTGGAGCCAATGTACCCGATGAAATATAGGGGTCGATCATGGTTCGAATTCTTCGTCTGCATATCCTCTTTGGTGAAGGTAATGCAGGGAAGGTTTTTAGCCGCTATATTGCAGTGTTGAATTAACAATTCCGGCTCTTCGGGCATCGGCTTGATCTGAGTACGGAACACCTCTGAATTGGCCAAGGCTTCTTGCAAGGCTTCCCTGGTTTCCTTAGACAATCGTAGCAACTCATACAATGTTATCCGCGTTGGAATGTTGGCTAATGGAGCTATGATATCGAAGATGCGTGGAGTGTTCGAGCTCTCCGGTTTATCTCTTCCAATCGGACGATTGAATCGAGACTGCTTCGGATTCTGCACCTCTTGGGGCCTCTTTTCTTTCTGTTTATCACCCGGCTGTTGTCGAGCCTCTTCAACCGGTTTAGGAGCCACAATCACCCCCAACTCCGAGAGAGTTTTGGCTGGTCCCCATTTAGTCACCCCTGCTCAGCTAACTGATCACTAGGCGATGGATAGTTGAAGTGGTATTGATTTCCACTTCTAGTGGCAAAAACTTCTTGTTCTTCTTCGGATAACGGGAAAGTAGGAGCTTCATCACCGTCCTCTTCGAAGATCGCAGAAGTAGCGTTGCAGGCCTTGCCTTTACCCTTTCTGGTTGAGGAAGTCGCCCACTGCTCGTCTCCAATAAGATCAGGATGGACCCAGAGGATTTCACCGTTTGGGGCTGTGTGTGGCACAAATCCTTTTTGGCGCTGTCCGTATGGGTCATCGTTTATTGTCTTCATTCCCACTTTGGTGATGCGTTTTGGTTCAAACCACGCTGTGTGTACTGATCCGAAGCTGATTGATACTGCATTTGCTCCTAAATTCTTGGATGACTTCGGGGTTATGACGCCCACATCAATTAGCGCCTGGATCTTATCCTTGAGATGGTAGCATGACCTTGTAGGATGATGGACCGCTCTATGGTATGCGCAATACTTCGGATCCGTCACTTTGCTAGCCCCTTCTTGATCCACGATCACTGGCAGCTAGATTTTGTTGTTCTCTAACAGGTACTTAAAGATAACGGGAACTTTATCATCTTTGAAGGAGTACACTTTAGGAAACCTTGGCTCCGAAGATTTCTGCTTCTGAGACCGTTGTTGCCATTGCGACTACGATTGTTGTGGCGCTCGTTGTTGCGGCTGTTGCTGAGGTTGCAATTGGAAAGTTTGATTAGCATCAACTACATTAGCATGTGCCTTACCTTTCCCTCGTGGGTTGAAATTCTGTGCTGGAGCATTCGTCGCCTGCTGGCCTCTCTCCGCCTTCTTCCTTCTGAGAAATCGCTCAGCTTATTCCCCTCGGACCTTCAAATCTTTCCATGTTTTGGACGGTACTGTCCCTATTGCTTCCAACACGTCCAATGCGAGGTTGTTGTGGCAAGTCTGGAGGATGAATTCCTCAGTGATCGGGTCCCGACAGTTCATTGCCTTGTTCCGAAACCTTTTGACGAAGGTATCGACTAATTCCCCGTCTTTCT
>BQKN01063665.1:419-19091 GCA_022839385.1 Asparagus kiusianus
ATACTATGATCGGTCGACTGACCACTTGAATCAGTCAACCGATTTGACCCTAAGGATTGTATAATTTTCCTCGGGATGGTCGACCGATAAATTATCGGTCGGCTGATCGAAGCTTGATATTATGCATGTTTGTACACATTCGCATCCGGTCGACTGATGGGATATCAGTTGACTGATCTGGAGTTGTTTGCAAGTAATGATCTTCTGTGCATGTTTGGTCACGAACACGAAGGATGGGACAACACATAGATGCACGTGCATGGCCATGGTGGTGTACGTGTTGGGTTTAGGCACACACTGATCTTCGGGGGTGCGTGGCCATGTGTTGAACTTGTTGGCCTTCTTGTTTTGATGATGTTTAACAAACAATTTACTTCTAATGTTGTTTGTCTAGTGTTTGTGTTTTCGTATTTATTCTAGGCAAACAACGAGTTGGAGGATGGATGGAATAGTGCTTTAACGACGATATCAAATGGAGGTTGGAGAAATTGTGGAGTGAAGCAACGTACAATTCAAGTTAAAGATCAAGTTCAAGCTTCATCTGCAAAGTATACCAAGTCAAGCTTAATTGAAGATCAAGATCAAAGCTTAGGTAACTTAGTTTAGATTTTATATTATGTGTGTTAGATACTCTAAGCTCAATATCATATACACACACGTATTTGGTTTCTATGTATATATATATAGTTATATATATACATTCATGGTTTTGGGTTTTCATGTTTATAAATATAAGATTATATATTTCATATTTATTATTGTGATTTGGTTTAACTACTTAGATATGAAACAAATACATTTTCATATACATACTCATATATTTCATTTTCTATTGTATTCGTAAAAATATTGTATTCTTAGTTTTTGGACTTAACAATAATCATATACATATTTTATTAAGTCTACATAATCATTGTGTAAAGTTTCAAAACATGGTTTAACCAAAATGTCAAAATTCACATGTTTACATTTTCCTGTTTTGGACTATTTTGCAAAATGATGATTTTTCACAAATGGAAAATGCAATTTGGAAAATTCTTTTTGTAATATGTTCATTTACATGTTTATATACATTTCCCAAAGTTTCATTATTTTTGGACTTTAATTGTTATTTTTAACATATTTTCAAAATCTCAAAAATCAGCTTGTAAAACCTGATTTCCTGAGTATCAGTTCGCGGTCGACCGCCACGGTCGACCGCCATGAGTTCAGAACTCAGAATGTGTTTTGTTGGCTCACGGTCGACCGTGACGGTCGACCGTACGTAGTCCAGAGACTCTCGCGGTCGACCGTGGCGGTCGACCGTAAGCAGTCCAGAGACTTTCGCGGTCGACCGTCGCTTGTCCAGAGCCACAATTTATTTTTTTGTTGCTCGCGGTCGACCACCGCAGTCGACCGCCGCACTGTCATATCAGTTCTAATGACTAGTTTCCAGAGCCGTTGCTGAGTGGTTTTTTGGTCTTTTCTTAGCTTTCTCTTGGCTTTTGGGTTTCTATAAATACCCCCTTGTACCTTAGTTCTATTAAGAATCCAAGAAATGTTTTAACAAGTTTTAAAAAGAGTTTAAGTTTGGTTTTAAGTTTGTTTAAGGGTTTGTTTTGTGAAGAATTCCATAAGAGGAAGTGGAGATCAATTCATTGAGCTTCAATCCATCTCTCTCTCTCTTATCATCTAGAGAAGTTTTTCTAAACTCATTCTAGCTTTTATTCATAATTATTTGTTGATTATTATTTCCATTAAGCTAGTATTTACATTTGAGTTTAGTTGTTTTTATTTCACTCATTGTTTACACACACCCACATGAGCTTATTGTATTTTCATACATAGTATATTTGGGTTGGTGAGAGTTGTAACAATTGAGTGTGAGCTTTCATTGTGTTCTCATTCATATTAGAGAACAATCATTTGTTGTATTTGTGCTTATTGTGAGATACACTTTGCAATACACTTGTACACTGAGAGGAGTGTGTGGTGAGAGTCGGGGATCGTCCCAAGAGGAGTGGCGTCGGTTGACAAACCTAGGGAGAGGTTGTAATCGAGCACTTGAGGGAGACACGACTAGGTCCAACACTTGTGAGGGTGTAGAGTGGGTTTGCAAGAGTGTGAGTTGTAGAGTTTTCGGTGAACTAGAAAACCGAGTGTATAGAAGTTATGGCTTCCAAACCGGATTGTGATAGTGGATTTCTCCCCGGGAGTGGGGAGCGGAGACGTAAGACGGAAGGTCCGAACTCCGTGATCATATTGCTTGTTTGAGTTTGGCTTAGCACACTTATATTTGTTCATCTTTATAGCCTTTCTCTCATTGTTTAGTTCATCCACTATATCACTTGTTTATATTGTTTACTCTTGTGTTAATTCTATATCCTTGCATATATCTCATAGTATATCTTATTGCTAGGATATACCCCTTAGTTCATATTGCTTATCCTAGCTCATATATCTTGTTGTATTTCATATTTTCTAGGATAACTTGTAATTAATTTTAATTGGCATAAAATCGGATTAGATTAGCATAAGACCCTAATCATCCCCCCTTCTAGGGTCTAACAGAACTGTCACGACGTAGGGTCGAAAACTATCGAGTTGCATAAGTCAACATCAAATGTCTGCATGGATGGCTAAGATAGGTTGTGAGCCGCATGAGATTGTGATGCACCGCGGCATACTGTGAGTACCTATGCTCCACATCATACTTCTGCATAGATGTCTGAGTTAGATTGTGAGCCTCATGGTATTGCGATGAGCCACAAGATACTGTGAGCATCGAGACTCCACATCTCTTTTATTTGCATTATATTTCGAATTAGGCTGATATACTTATACTTCGCTTAGTGTCCGAGTTAGGTAGTGAGCCACATGATATTATGATGAGCCACAGGATATTACGAGTACCTATACTCCTCACCATTATTGTTGAAGAGGATTACACAAGATTGTATTTGCTCCCATGTCACCTACCCCGAGGGTAGTGTGTAATACCGTGTTTTGACATGCATGACGTATCTTAGACGAGGTATTGATGATGTATTTCTTTTCCCAAATTTTAGGAGTTGATATTTAGCGATTCACAATTTGAGATATATGGTATATATGAGGGTTTTCTTGTTTGGATTACTCTCTCGATGTACTCATCTCGTGTTGTGGGTTTCTAAGTCTTAACTCCTCTCAGCACAAAGTTTTTGATATTTATACATATTGTAGGTGTTACCCCTTCCCCCTGAGGGCGATGGAGATGTTTTTGCTAGCACTCACCTATTTCTGTCATATTTATGACAAGAGAGTCTTCATACTCCCTTACTTTTGATGTTGAGTCATATTGATTATCATCAGAATAATAACTTACCAGAGACCTATTATTATCTAACAGTTGATTTACCTGTTGTAAAGTAACAAATTCTATTTGTGGATCCTGAACTTTGTTGTGTTAAGGTCTATATTTGTTGTCTTAACACAACCCTATTCGAAGGATCTAAGATTTCGGGTTGAAGGATATCCATGAGAACCTTTGTCTTCCCCCATCATATTTAAATTATTAGTCCAGTGCCATTTTCTAGGTAATTTTTCACTTTAGCTCAGACCCGTATTTTTCAATTTTGAAGATTTAACTTCTTCAATTTGTTTTTGAAGATTTAAAAATATTGGTGTTCATATCTTCTAAGGAATACACTATATCTATTATAGAATTCAGCATGGAAGGAAAATCCTGGATGGTTGGTGACTCGGTAGAGTATTTAGGCAGATGAAGTAGGCACTTGTAGCTCTTAGGATCAGCACTTAGCCTGCAATTTGTTAGACCCTAGAGGGGGGTGATTAGGGTCTTATGCTAATCTAATCTGATTTTATGCCAATTAAAACTAATTAACAAGTTATCCTAGCAAGTATAAAATATAACAAGATATGCGAGCTAGGATAAGTGATATACACAAGGGTAAACAAAATAAACAAGATAGTAGATGATATAAATAATGAGCTATGGACAATGGCGACAAGAAATATAAACATAAGAGTAAGTGCGCCAAAGCAAACTCAAACACACGATATGATCACGGAGTTTAGACCTTCCGTCCAACATCTCTGCTCCCTACTCCCAGGGAGAAATCCACTATCACAACCGGGTTTTTTACGTTCACCCGAATAACGTTTACACCACACAATACCATAATGTAACTACAGTCCACACCCTCTAAGTGTTGGTCTCTCCATATCCTTCCTCAAGTGCTCGGATACAATCTCTCCCTAGGTTTGTCAACCGACGCAACTCCTCTTGGAAGCAACCCCGACTCTCACCACACACTCCTCTTGGTGTTCTAGTGTAATACAAAGTGATTCTCATAATTAGGCACAATACAAAGTGTTTGTTCTTTACAATGGATGAGAACGAATTATAAGCTCACTCTCTAGGTTACACAATCCCACAACCCAATTATACTATAAATGTAAATACAATAAGCTCAATAGGTTGTATGTGAACAAAGAGATATAAATCAAAACTAAACTCAATATAGTTCTAGTTTAATAACAATGATAATCAAATATATAAAAAGAGTTAGAAATAGAGTTTAGAAAACTTCTCAATAGATCAAGAGATCGAGGGAGAGTAGTTGGATGCTCAAACACCAATAGACGATCTCCTCAAGCTCTTGTGAAATTAATTTTACAACCTCAAAACGCCGTAACGATATGGATGGATTTTACATCGTAACGATGATATTCATGGAGGTAGAGACAAGTTGATGAAGAAGTCTCAAAACGCTCAAAGATCGACTCAAACATATATCTACTTATGAAGAGCGTTCAAGCATGTAGTCAAGAAGAGCTTCATCAACAAATCTCTAGCGAATATTGATGCTTAAGTTTTGTACTCAATTGTAAGCGATATTTGTATTTTTTTTACTTATCTCTAGATCATAATATAGGTAAGAATTAAAGTATATAACTCTTAAAGCATATCGGGGATCAAACACACACATTCTTATTTTAACGGTTTTTGCAAAATGATAAGTTTTAATAAATATGAAGTGCCATTTTAGAAATTCTTTCTCTAACATATCTATATTCACACACACACACACACACACACACATATATATAAGTATTTTCCAAGTTTTACTATTTTTGAAGTTAATTTAATATTTTAAATTAAATTTACAAAATCAATTGTTCTAGAAAAATCAGCATATCAGAATATCAACTTATCAGTCGACTGGTTTTCCAGATCAGTCGACTGACCAGTAGTATTTTTTAGCATTTACAGTTGGCCTTCTATTAGTTGACCGATACACTATCAGTCGACCGATAGTTTGTTTTTCCAGTCTGCCAAGGGTCGATCGACCAATCGACCGGTTTTCACCATTAGTCGACTGATCGCGCCGTCAACAGTAACGCCTAGTTTTCCAAACTTCCTGATTTTATAGGATTTGTTTGATTTCTTAGCTTTTCCTTGGACTTTGGGTTATAAGTTGAGAAACTATATATATTCCTTTGGTTTTCATTCAATAGATCAAGAAAACAAAGAATAACAAGTGAAACTTGAGTTTTGTTTTTGAGACATCAAGCTTAAATTTTCATTATTTCTCAAGTCCTAAATTGTTTTGGTTTTTACTTTCACATCCCACAAATCCCTGATATTCAATTGTTCATCTCTTCATCCGTGCCATAGGATTGTTGTAAGAGAGACAATTTTTACTCATCTTGTATTGTGTGGAGAGCTTGATCTCGAGGAGATCATTGTGTGGTAAATTTGATCTTAGGGAGATCATTGTGTAGAAGTCCCGGCTTCCAAATCGGGTTGTGTAGTGAATTACCATTGGGAGAGGTGGTCGGAGATGTAGATCGAGAGGACCGAACATCATGAACACATCGGCGTCTCATTTGGCTAACTATCTCTAACCCTCTTTTTAATTATTGCCTTATTTCTTTATTTGTGTCTAAAATTGCATTGAATTTTTATTAGTTGCACATTATTATTTGATTACCCTATTCACCCCCTCTAGGTTAATTTCATTTAGTATCAGAGCATTGGTCTCTATATTTGTTTAGGTTTAATCACCTTAGAGTAAAAATCCAAATGGAATCAAACATTAATGTGCATGCTCTTGAAGGTCAACCTTTGTTTAATGACAATAATTTTGCATATTGGAAAGCTAGGATGCACATTTACTTGAGATGCATTAACATTGACATCCTAGATATTATTGAGAATAAATATGTTGAAAAATCTAGTCGTGACATGATCGAGGATGAAAGGCATTTGGCTACTCTCAATGTTAAAGCTATGAATGCTTGATTTGTGGACTCACTCCTAATGAGCATAATAGAGTCTCCACTTATCTTTTCAAGAGACTTCATCTCTTCCTTCATAGCCTGGAACCATCTGTCCTTATCTTTATGAGTATGTGCCTCCTGAAAGCTTTCTGGCTCCCCCCTCTTCTGTTAGTAAAGAATACTCTAAAAGAGGATATCTCGTGGATGGTCGATGCTCTCTAGCTGATCTTGTAAGGACCATGAATTTTGATACTAGTTAAAATGATTTTTGGTATTTTAAAATATTCAATTATTATTTTATAAGAGTATTTGTATTTTTCTTAATTTTCTAGAATTTTCTACGATTTAAAAACCAAAATTTATATTTATTTAAATGGTTTTAATATTTATAAATTTATTTCGTGCAGTAAAATTTTCTAGAATTAATTTGTTATGTTATCACTACTAATACGTATTATTTTAAATAATATGTTGTATTATTAATATTATTATGTATTATTTCGTATAATACTTTGTATTATTAATTACATATCTTTGGTATAATTTGTTGTATTATTTCAACTATTACATATTATCTGTCGTATTAGTATAACTAGTACGTTTTACTGTGTATATAATTATCCCATAATTATTTGATTTTAAATGTAAGTAAATATATTTTATTTACTAATTATTTTCGTTAAATTGTACAATATGGGTATATTTCGACTATTTCGTATCAACTGTTGTATTAGCACAACATGTACATTTTTAATTATAGATAATTATTTCGCAATTAGTTTAATTTTTAAATACCAATAATTATTTATTTTAATTTTTTGTTTTAAATTTCTAAACCCTAAATTTTCATATATAAATACCTCATTATCTCTCTCTCCTTTCTTCTTTCTCTTTCTCTCGAGTTAACCCGCAGCCGTCGCCCCCCTTTGATTTCTCCCCGAACCCATCACCGCTCGTTGCCGTCGACCCCAAGCCGCCGCCTCCGACCATCCTCCGACCACCGCCCCCTCTCCGGCCTCCCTTCCCTTGCGCCGCTGCCTTTCCAGCACCCTCTCCACCTCCTGCAGCCGCTCTGCTGCTGCACCGCCGCTCACCGATGACCACAACCCCCGACGCCTCCACCACCGTAGTCACCTCGTCGACAGCCCCAGCCACAGTGCCCGCCCCTCCTCGCCGCTGCTCAGGCCCTTGAGCCGCGCTCAGCTCCGATGAGCGTCGTCCCCATCGCCGCCGTTCCCTCGAGCTCTCTAAGCCCCGAACGCCTCCTCAACTACCTTGTAGGCATCGAAAATTGCCGATAGGTCCCCACTCACAGCTCGGTGTTAACGATCGACGATCGAACGACACTACCCAGTTCACAAGAGCTCAAATAACGCCGGTGAGCGACTGAAGCAAACCGACGGATTACGTGAGCCGACAGAATGTCGGAATCACGAAGACACGGGTTGACCGAAAACCCCGCGATCACCGCAATTGGACCAACGCCCGCTGTGCCCCGATCACCCCACGGATAATCCAACCATTGGGGCCTACATAGCTCGCTTTCACGATTCCAACGCATCCAAAATCACTCAAATCCGAGTTCGGACGAAAAGTCAACAGCGAGTCAACGGCGGGACAACGGCAGGACAACGGCAGGACCTCGGACTGCGTTGGGACACCCAAATGGGCCTCGGCAGGCCCGGGACACCCGAGAGGCGTCTTGGCAAAGCCAAGACACCCTAGGGGTGTCTCACATCAGCCCCCCCTCTCCTTTTGGCTATAAATAGCCCCCTTGGCCTCCTTTGTGAGGGGCTCTTGATTTTGGACTCAATTCAAGGCTGAATTATCTTAGCCAAGGATTGTTCTGCAAGAGAGTGGCGAAGCCCTGCCGGAGTGAGGAGTCAGAGTCTGCAGGAGAGCGGCGAAGCCCTGCCGGATCGAGGAGCGAAAGGTCTTCATCTTTTTCTTCATTCACCCCCTTCTGTTCCTTGGTGTCGCCCTTCGCAGGCGACACTGAGAAGAGCTATTATCTCGTTTTAGCCGAGATATACGCTTTACGCTTCTAGATCTCACGCGGATCGACGAAGTTCTGCTTCTGTATCCCACGCGGATAGATGAAGCTCTGCCGGATTTTCCCGGAAGGATCTTGAAGAGTCGGCGGTCCACGGATATCGACGTCCCCGTCACAGGCCAACAACCCACGCAAGCGAGACCGTACCAAACCGGGCTCTCGTGTTTATTTTCGTTTAAGTTGTAACCCCTTTGTTTTCATTTTATACTGTTGTAACGATCGAAGTTGTAACAGATCTCGAAAAAGAGAACATCAATGAAAACAGCAACTTTTACCGGAAACAAGCTGGCGACCACAGTGGGAGCCACCGATCACGCTGCCGAGATCGGAGTGACGCAACCGGCCTTCAAGATCCGGGTGAATGAAGAGGTCGAGTACGAGTTCGACCAGCAGAAGTATGAAGAGTACCTCTCCTCCTCCTCCTCCAGATCTGCCTCTCCGCACCGGCGCAGGAAGAACCCATCTCCAAAAAGGGCTTGCGGGATCTCCAACTCCTCAATTCAAGACCCCGCCGTCGCTGCTGCTACACTTGCACCACACAACGGCCTTGCGTCGATCAGTGTGGTCAAGAACGTAGATCTAACAGCACCAAAGGCAATGGGTGATGCTGCTCCAACTCCATCAAAAAGGGCGATCCAAAGACGCCGCCAACGCCTCGCTCAACAGCTCGCCAGGGCTAAGGAGTCGAAAGATGGAGTGCGCTATGCAGAGGATCTGAAGTCGAGGCAGCGACAAGAGCAACGGCAAGCAATCAACCTCCCCTCCAAAACAGAAGCAAGTGAGTGGATCCGCGTCAAGAGGAACCGCTCCACGCTCGAGGAGCGAATCAAGAAGCGCCACGCTCTACTCGCACATGCCCGGCTCCTGTTGAAGAAGGCAGAGGAGATGCAGCGAGAAACGGTGGTCAAAACACCGTCTACAAGCAAATCGGTGTGGGTTCCTAAATCGACACCAACACTTCCAGCAAAGAAGGGCAAGATTATCGCCCAGAGTTCAACCAAATCAGAGCCTACTCCTCCTGTACCGGCACCCTCAACAGGGCCAGGTAAAAAAGGGGATCATTCAAGATCCCAGGTTCCTTTGACGAGTCGCCTCGGTCCCTTACCGGAGAACCGAGGAAGAATACCCGTCAAAGAACGGCTGGGACCATTGAAAGGTCCCCAGATTAAAAACCAGACCGGGGGTCGAATCAATCCCCCCAAGAAAGATGAAAAAGGGAAAGCCCCTATCACCGACCGCACTGAGTTGCGAGTCGAACTAAAAGAGCCCGTTCGATTTCTACGCTCCCAAAAGCGTAAAATTGAACGGGCCACTCTTGTAAAATCTAACCAAGTTTTGCATTCCCAAAGGGAAACACACTCATCTGAGGATGAGCGTGTTATACCAAGGGACACCTACCAACACTCTGTAGGTTGCTCCAGCTATCAAGCTGATGAGCTGTACTACAGGGCCGGGGGTGTGGGAAAATCTCGAAAGAGATACATGCAGGATATAGAGTCCCGCTGCCCGTGTGCCAACATTATCAAGGCAGTGCTGTCCGAGTGTTGCTGTGCTCAGACCCCAACAAGAATTTCGGTGTTCGAGAGACTCTCCAAGCCGAAGCGTTTCCACAAGAAGAAACCGCTCCGCCGAGAGGATGAATACTCGAAAGTGTCAGTCAACATGACCGGCAGAGGGGGATCAACACCACGTCTCAACTTGGATCAGCTTGCCGAGGCATCCCGATGCATGACGTGGTTACGGTCGGGAATCATCAAACGAAAGAATTACCCAAGAGTACATAAGGGACTTTCCCTAGAAGAAGAAGAATCAGATGCTGATTCTGATACCTGCTCCGCCGTCGCATCCGACGACACAACTTCGAGTGCGGGCCAACCTTATGAATCGCTCATGATCAGCGCCGAACAAGTGTCGAAGATACTTGAAGAAGCCCTGGCCAAGCAAAAGGAGAGCTTCAAATTTGAAATGGAGATGGCCATGCAGCGGATGAGGGAGATGCACGACCAACAGATCGCGGCGATGACGGTTCACCAAGGAGAACCGAGCCAACGCAATCCAGAGGAGCATGAACGGGAAGGGGATAATGTCAACGTCCCTCCTGTCAACACCAGCACTGGGGGTGGTCCCGCAGAGGATAATGCAAAAGAGGACCATGTCACCTCACCTCGAAGCCACTCGAAGACCGAGACAAGTGAGGACAGGAAGATGAAAGACCTGGAGAGCAAAATCAATGCGTTGATGAGTGCTCAAGAGGTAAAAAGGTCTGGTATACCCTGCCCCTATCCAAGGGAGTGGGAATCGATCCCATATCCGGCAAAGTTTAATCTGATTAACTTTACGCCGTTTGATGGGAAGGGTTCCCCTACCCAGCATTTAATCTACTTCAAGTCTCATTTAGGAATCATTTCCGGAAATGAGCCCCTCATGGTGCGGTCATTCGTCGGCACTCTTCGCGGAACTGCCTTCGATTGGTACCGCCGTCTCAAGCCTGGGAGCATCAACGGCTGGGATGACATGGAGGACATGTTCCTAACAAACTTCTTTGATGATGACACCGAGGTTTCAATCGGCACGCTGTTCGATGAAAAACAAAAGAACGGCGAGACGGTTGAAAACTTCGTGAAAAGATTCTGGAACAAAGCCATGAATTGCAGGGATCCGGTCAGCGAGGATTTCATCCTCGAGACTTGCCACAACAACTTGACGCTCGACATCCTCGAAGCCATGGGAATGGCGCCATCCAAAACCTGGAAGGATTTGAAGATGCGGGGAGAGCGAGCTGAACGATTCCTCAAGAGAAAGAAGGCGGAGAGAGGGCAAATACCCAATAATGCCCCGCAACCAAATTTTACCCCCAAGGGTAAAGGGAAGGCGCATGCAAATGCTGTGAATGCAAATCAAGTATTTGAAGTGCAAGCGCAGCCGCAGCAGCCGCAGCAGCCACAACAGCCGCAACAGCAGCAACAGAGAGCGCCTCAACAACCAGGTGGCAACAACAGCCCCAGAAGCAAAAGGTTGGGGAGCCGAGGTTCCCGAAGGTTTACTCATTCAAAGAGGATGAAATCCCCGGTATCTTCAAGTACTTGGTCGAGAACAACAAGATCAAGCTGCCGCCGATTCAGGATCAAGAAGATGCCAAGAGGGTCAACGATCCGAAATACTGTGCATTCCACCGAGCGGTGCACCATCCTACCAAGGTATGCTACGCTCTCAAGGATAAGATTCAGGCCCTAATCGATGTTGGGGTTATTACCATGAAACAGCCCAAAGAGAAGAAGGTGGGTGCAAACACCGTATCCATTAGCTTTGGATCTGTTCCCTCGAGTTGGTTCCAACACGAGTCAGTGATCAAAGCGGCGGTGAAGACGGTGAATGATGATCCGCACCAGCAGCGTCAGAAAGGGCTTGTGCCACACACAGCCCCAAATGGCGAAATCTTGTGGGTTCATCCGGACTTGATCGCAGATGAACAGTGGGCCACGACCTCTTCCACAAAGAACAAGAAGAAATCAAAGAGGAAGGGCAAATCCTGTTATGGAGCTTCTGCCATACCGGGGGTGGACGACGACAAAATTCCGACTTTCCCGCTTTCTGAAGATGAACAAGAAGCTTTTGCAACCCGAAGCGGGAATGAGTATCATTTCAAGTATCCGGATGCTACCGAGCAGTTGGGTACCAAAACCCCACCTTCCAAGACGCTGGCAGAACTAGGGATTGCAGCAATTCCCCTAACGCCAGCAGCTATGGAGAGAATCCCGCAGAAGGATAAGGGAAAAGAGCCCGTACGTCAAGAAGCTCAGAACCCGAGGCAATCTCGATTCAATCACCCGATTGGGCGAGACAAACCGGGGAATACGAGCTCTCAGCCCCACTTCGACATTATGGCGCAATTGGCCAACATCCCGGCCAGGATAACTCTATACGAGTTGCTGCGGTTGTCGAAGGATACACGGAAGGCGCTACAAGAAGCCTTGAGTGATTCCGAAGCCTTCTTGACTCGGATCAAGCCATCTTCCGAAGAACCAGAGTTATCAGCTCAGCAATGCAATCTGGCGGCACATCACTTCCCCTACATCTCTTTCACCAAGGAAGATATGCAGACGAAGAATTCAAATCATGATAGGCCGTTGTACTTCACCGGGCATATTGGCTCCAGCGTTGTCAACCGGATCCAAGTCGATCCGGGTTCCGCTGTCAGCATCATGCCATTCCGATTGATGCATCATCTCGGAATCCCGACTAGCAAATTAGCGTCCACTGGCACGACGATTTACGGATTCAACACCAGCGGGTCCAAACCCTTGGGGAAGATCCGAATCAAATGCCAGATTGGGGATTTGAAGTCGGAGGTTACATGCTATGTGATTGACGCGGAAACTTCCTATAATTTACTGTTGGGTCGACCTTGGATCCACGGTAACCTTATAGTCCCGTCAACTCTACATCAGTGCTTTAAATATGTGGGCACAGATAATGAAGTCAAGACGGTGGTCGCGGATAAGCAACCGTTCAAGGGATTGGAGAATTATTTCACCGATTCCCTTTTATACAGCGCTGAATCCGATACTGAACCATCGGCCCAAGGAACGGACAGCGGAGATGAAGCTGATACCGAACCAGGGTTTGATTATGATGGCGGTTTTGTTTTAAACGACATTGTACCCATTGTAATCAATCTTGACGATGATGAATCATCGGAAGATAGTTGTAATTGGCAACTTGCCGAAGAACTATCAATAAACGATGATTTAGAGTACTCGACGGGTCTCGATGATATCGCTAATGAACTCTATGCTAACCCTGATTTGTATATGCCTCTTCAATCATTTTGTTTAACGAAGAAGCAGGTACACGACCCTTGCGGAACAACGCTCATCATCCCCGCAGGGATTGGGGGTGGAAAGGAGGTCGTCTACGGCAAAGAAAGAGCATCTCCGATACCCAACCATTTCTTGGAAGAGGAAGACGACGATGATAAACCGGCCCGTCATCTGTCCAGATACGATGCGAAAGCACGCAACATGATGGAAAGGCACGGGTATGACTTCAAGATCGGAGAGGGTCTTTTCTTTGGTCGAGGTCCACGGGTTCCACCCCGGATGGCCTATGTACCGAAAGGAAAACCCGATAATTACTATCGCCACAAAAGAGGGCTAGGCTATGTCTCATCAGATGATGAGTGTGGCTGGCAAATCATCGACCAGATTGCTAACAAGACTAGGAAGGGATATTCTTCCGACTCTTCGGGTTGGGATTCCGACGCTAGTCTTGGTGAAGTGTTCAAGAAGCTAATGTCGAACATGACTACGGTCGATCCAACGACAATGGAAGAAGATGATGAGATGCCGACATGGGAAGACCCGTGGGTTCATCACTTAAGCATGCAGTATGGCGATCGGTTCGAGCAAAGAGAGCCTCCTACCGAAGACCAAGTCGTTCAGGTGAATATGGGAACCGAGGAGAATCCAAAGCCGATATTCATTAGTGACAGCCTCCTACCTGAGGAGAAGGAGGAGTTGATTTCTCTTATCCGGGAGTACATCGATGTATTCGCCTGGAATTATGAAGACATGCCAGGGCTCGATCCAAATGTAGCAGTGCATCGTCTCAACATTAAGCCAGAGGTCAAACCAGTCAAACAACAACAACGACGGTTTCGTCCGCAAATGATGGAAGCAATCGAAGCTGAAGTCAAAAAGCTCGTCGATTCGGGATTTATCCGAGAGGAACAACATCCCGAATGGCTTGCCAATATTGTTCCGGTCCTGAAGAAGAACGGGAAGATCCGGATATGCATTGACTTCAGGGACCTCAATGCTGCTTGCCCAAAAGATGACTTTCCTCTCCCCATCACGGATGTTATTATCGACAACACGTGTGGGTTCGAGAGGATGTCCTTTATGGATGGTTTCTCTGGTTACAATCAGATAAAGATGCATCCAGATGATGAGAAGCATACTGCATTCAGAACGCCTCTCGGCGTATTCTGCTACACAGTCATGCCCTTCGGCTTGAAGAATGCGGGTGCTACATATCAGCGAGCTATGTCGAAGATCTTTCAGGAACATCTCCGAAAGACCGTCGAATGCTACGTGGACGATCTGGTCGTGAAAAGTCGTGATAAGAAAGATCACATCAAAGACTTGAAGACCATGTTCGATTTGATGCGGGCCCATCAGTTGAAGATGAACCCTACCAAGTCTTTCCTCGGAATGTCCAGTGGCAAATTCCTGGGGTTCGTCGTCACCACCAAAGGTATTCACATTGATCCGGACAAAGTGAAGGCGATCAATGAATTGCAACCTCCGAGGAACCTCAAGGAGCTCAGAGGACTGCAAGGGCGATTGGCGTATATCCGTCGGTTTATCTCAAACCTTTCGGGGAAATGCCAACCGTTCTCCAGGCTCACAAAGAAGGGCGTGTCATTCGTATGGGACGAGGCCTGTCAAAAGGCGTTCGAGAGTATCAAAGAATATCTCTCGAAACCTCCCGTACTCGTTGCACCGAAATCGGGCAAACCGTTCTTGATTTATGTCAAGGCGACGAGCCACTCATTAAGTGCATTGCTTGCACAAGATGACGATAACGGTCACGAGCAGGCGGTGTATTACTTAAGCCGAACTATGGTGGGCGCGGAATCTCAATATCCTATGATTGAGAGAGAATGCCTCGCCTTAGTGTTCGCCATCCAGAAGATGCGGCATTACTTGGTTGGACAAACCATCTACGTCATCTCCAAAGTTAACCCGGTCCGAGTGTTCATGACTCAACCGGCTTCCATGAGCTGGCGATTAGCGAAGTGGGCTTTACTCTTGTCCCAATACGATCTGCACTTCAAACAGCAGAAGTCAGTAAAAGGGCAAGCCATCTGCGATCTCTTGGCATCTAATCCAACTACGGACGCCGCCGAGATATACGACGATTTACCTGATGAAACCCACGAAGTCAACACAACTTCACACCAACAAGTGTGGTGTTTGTACTTCGATGGCGCTTCACGAGCAGCTAATGCCACAAGTGCTTCTGGATGTTCGAAGGTCTCCTCCGGAGTTGGGGTGGTCTTAGTCTCCCCGGGAAAACATGTCATGCCTCGAGCCTACTCATTAACTGAGCCGTGCTCGAATAACGTGGCAGAGTATAACGCACTGATTATAGGACTCAACTTCGCCAAAGAGCTGGGGGTTGAGTATCTCGAAGCTTTCGGTGATTCTCAACTGATAGTCAAACAAGTCCAAGGGGAATACGAAGTCCGAAGTCAGGATTTAATTCCTTATCACAAGATGGCGGTGGAGCTAGCGGAGTCGTTTGAAGGATTCTTCATTGAGCACGTCCCGCGGTTGCAGAACACCTACGCAGATGCGTTAGCAGCTTTAGCTGTATCCCTGGCACAGCCACCTGGAACAGAGTAATTTGTTACGGTAGGAACTCACCAATTCTTAGTGCCGCTTCACGATGAAAATGGCAGGGAAGAAGAGGTTCAGGAGGCGCACACAACTCAGGCTGAGTTTGAGCCCCGGGATTGGCGCTTCCCCATCATCGACTACGTCCTACACAGAATCTTGCCAGAAGACGTGAAGGAGAGAGAGTCGATCAGACGAAGAGCTCCAAGATTCTACTATAATACGGAGAATCGAACGCTATACCGCAGGGGGTATGATGGCATACTGGCACGTTGCCTATCAACCAAAGAAGCTGAAGAAGTGCTTAAAGAGGCACATGAAGGAGAGTGCGGCGCGCACCAACCTGGTCCTAAGCTCTATGATCGCATCAGGAGAATGGGATACTTTTGGCCCTCCATGATGCATGAGGCAATTGTATACGCCCGGAAGTGTCACGCGTGTCAGGTACACGCGAATTACATGCACCAGCCTCCGGAACATCTACATCCTTCGGTTACGTCATGGCCGTTCGAGACCTGGGGAATGGACATTGTTGGTCCTATAAATCCCCCTTCGGTTAAAGGTGACCGGTTCATTCTGGCAATCACCGATTACTTCTCCAAATGGGCCGAAGCAGTTCCACTCAGAGAAGTTAAGACGAGCAATGTCATTGCATTCATCAAGCACCATATCATCTACAGACATGGTGTTCCAAGACGAATCATACATGACAACGGTCCTCAATTTATCAGCAACGCCTTCATAAGGTTCTGCGAAAAGTTCAAAATTCAAGACATCTCGTCAACAGCTTATAATCCCACAGCAAACGGTCTAGCTGAAGCCTTCAACAAGACTATCATAAAGCTCTTGTCAAAGCTTGTGAAAAATAACAAGCGAGATTGGGATGATAAGCTCGGCGCAGCTCTATGGGCCTATCGTACCACGGTGCGTACACCGACTGGCGCCACCCCATACTCATTGGTGTATGGATGTGAAGCCGTTCTCCCTCTGGAAGTTCAAATTCCATCTCTTCGCATCGCTCTTGCAACCCAGATGACGACCGAAGAACAACATCAAAAACGCCTTGAAGAACTCGAGATGCTCGATGAAAAGCGCTTGGAAGCTCAGCAGCATATTGAGTTTTATCAAGCCAGAATTTCTCGAGCCTTCGACAAAAAAGTTCGACAAAGGAGTTTTAAGGAAGGGGACTTGGTCTTAACTGAGAAACGCCCTATGATCCTTAACTCCAAGAAGAAAGGCAAATTTGAACCCAAATGGGAAGGACCGTTCGTAGTGGAAACGGTCTACTCGAACGGCGCCTATCGCCTAGACACCAAAGATGGTGACCGGCTCATGATGCCAATAAATGGCAAATTTCTGAAGAGATACTATCCTTAGTATCCTCAGAAGAATTAAGGTACCGGGAAGTTCCCGGAAGAATACCACATCGGGGTATTCTTAGGGATAACCCGGTCGCTGATGAGCAAGAAATCAATGTTCGAATTCCGAATATTCTTGTTTGTCAGAATCTAACTCTCACAAGCACTCTTTTGCCGAGATGAGATTTAATCATTCAGTGGATTAATCTTTCCTCACAAAACTTTCAGTGGTTTCTGACTACTCATAGTCTCCACCACACAATTCCAGTTTGGTCAAACCTTACGACAGTTAGGGCCAAAGCCAAATTCCCCTCTCGATTCCGTCAATGAACGAGAGGTCCACAAATCGAGCGATCAAACCTTCTTTCGGTTATGATCATTCTCACACTCCCCACTTGGTCAAACCTTACTACAGTTAGGACCACAACCAAAATCCCTTCTCGATTCCTTCAATGAACGAGAGGTCCAATTTCAAATCGAATGACCAAACCTTACGATAGTTAGGGTCGTTTGAACCTTTCGACTCGATAATCAAACCTTACGACAGTTAGGGTTATCCGAGTCTTTTCGATTCTCGGAGTGGAGATCCCACTCCTAGTTTCATCCTTCGGATCCTGGGGGTGGAGATCCCACCTCGAGTTTCCTTTCCTGCTGAAGATGGAATATAAAATTCTTCCTCTTCAGAGTCAAATGACCAAACCTTACGACAGTTAGGGTCGTTTGAACCTTTCGATTCGATAATCAAACCTTACGACAGTTAGGATTATCCGAATCTTTTCGATTCTCGGAGTGGAGATCCCACTCCTAGTTTCACCTGTCGGATCCTGGGGGTGGAGATCCCACCTCGAGTTTCCTTTCCTGCTGAAGATAGAATATAAAATTCTTCCTCTTCAGGTCCACATGACCAAACCGACTGAAGGAACGGTCGTTGGAACCCTTTTCAGCTGCAGATAGAATATAAAATTCTTCCTCTTCAGCACCGGGAGATAGAATATAAAATTCTTCCTCTCCCCTTTTCCCTTGGCTTTGCTTTCAGAAAAGACAGGGATGAAGTCAACGCCTAACACGTGTTGCCGGGTAGTCTTTCCCGTGAAAAAGACGAAGTCTATGCATTCAAAATCATAGCACCTTTTCCTCTGTCTTTGCTTTCAGAAAAGACAGGGATGAAGTCAACACTTAACCAGCGTTGCCGGGTAGTCTTTCCCGCGAGAAAGACGAAGTCTATGTATTCAAAATCATAGCACCTTTTCCTCTGTCTTTGCTTTCAGAAAAGACAGGGATGAAGTCAACGCTTGACCGGCGTTGCCGGGTAGTCTTTCCCGTGAGAAAGATGAAGCCTATGTATTCAATATCATAGCAGTAAGTCTAAGAGAAACAATTTTCTTAGCACAACGTTACATGCGGAACGGATTTAGATAATTCGCATGCTAGCCCGATTCAAACGGCAATCGGTAAAGGCAAGTCAAACCCGTTGAAGGCTGGGGGTTTGCCAAAAATCCCAAGGTCAGTGCCTAACACGCATTGCCGGTTAGTCCTTAACCGTAAAAAGGGACAAAAGCCCACATATTCCACATTGTGGCAGGTTGTTATTAATAAC
>BQKN01063671.1:0-64513 GCA_022839385.1 Asparagus kiusianus
AATTAACTCGTAACCTTAACAATTAACCCGTAACTTTAACAACCTCCCAATACAAACAACAAAAATAATAAAAAATAAAAATAAGAAAATAATCTTCATCAATCATTTCAACTATTCTCTTGTTACATCATGATAAAGAGAGAGAGAAAACAAAAATAATAAAATAACCCTCATCATATTTTAATAAAAAAAGAAAGAGAGAGGGAAGGGTATTATGGTCTTCACATGTTTTAATGTCTTGGATTTTGTGTTTTGGGGGCTCAAAGAACAGATTCTTTAGTTTTAGGGGTAAAACGCCCATTGACCAAGTCTTGGGGGTGGGAAGCACGTTCACTTGGCTTTTGGGGGCTGGAAGCATTTTTCCCTATAATATAATTAATACATTATTATATTAAATATATAAGCACTATATTAGAATACAATATTTTATATTATAAAATACTACACTAATATTTTTATTCTAACAAATAAAACATATATTAAATAATATAAAGTAATGTTATAATAATATAATATTAATATGATAATATATGAAACCTTATTAACCAATATGTAATAATGTTATATCAGATAATATTATATAATATTTTATTATCTTATATTATAATAGAATTTTATAATATAATATAATTAAGATATATTATATGTTATAATACAATTACCATATATTAGATATTCAATAAATTAGTGTTTCAAAATTATCTCACTTTCCTCAAGATTGTCCCAAAGTTAAGAATGAGGTAATTTTTGGAGGTTGGGATAAAAAGTTTGTATTGAAGTGAGATAGTTTTGGGGAAAATGAGGATAATTGTCCCAATAAATAACACATTCAAGTGAAATCTCAATTCTATTATCCCAATGAATAACACCATAAAGGAAAGTCCTAAAAGTTATTCCAAGTACCTCAAAATTATACCAACCAATAATAACCCCGTAAGTACTTAATAAATTAGCAAATAAAAATATTTCTTATGAAAGAGATGCTACTATAGAATTTATATTTTTTGGAGGCAGGACCTTGTTCGTTGGTCATCCGTCGCATTCAGACTTAGGTGCAACTTTACACCAAACCCCTCGTCTTAGGAGTTGTTAGTAACTTAAAGGGACTTTTATGACTCACGCGACAATTACGGACCAATTCACAAAGGACGACCAAAGAAGTCTTTGGTCTTCCTCGTTAGGCCCAACTCCACTGCCGTTGCCGTCCATTTAACGGCCCGGTTCGGGTCACGTTATCACCAAATATTCGTTACCCGTGCATTTTTTTAGGACATCTGTTTTACATTGGTCCCTTACATCTTTCTGATTTTTACATTTGTCCGCCAAATCATTGAATCTTTCACATCAACGAATTGCTATCAGGTGAATACTCTCTTTAACTTTAACTTTTTCATTATGAGTTTTGAGGGATAACCCCTCCATTTAAGTTGCTCCGAACCCAATCTATTTAAATTCCAGGTCTTTCATACCCGTTTAAAACCTCTTTCTTCTAGGGGTGTGCAACGGTCGGTTCGGTTTGGTTTTTATCAAAATTTGAATAACCGAACCGAACCACCTATAATTCAAAACCAAACCGAACTATTGCAAATCGGTTCGGTGCGGTTCGGTTCGGTTTGTTCGGTTCTAACTTCATCAAACTTCTTATCAAACAACAAACTGTATTGAAGAAAAAAAAGATATCAACAAAGTAGGAGATTATGAAGCATTAAACATGATATAATGATATTATTTTTAACCCATAATGATTCAGAAAATGAGTTTAGAGTTTGAGTCTTTGACTTTTTGGGGACGGGTCAGATAAGGTTTGAGATCAGAATGGGTAGCATTGCACTATATTCGGTCGGTTCGGGTTGAAAAGTTTTCAAACCGACCCGAACCATCCTACTCATAAAACCGAATTTTTCGGGTCGGTTCGGGTCAGTTCGGGTCAGTTCGGTCGGTTTTTTCGGTTTGAACCGAATCATGCTCAGCCCTACTTTCTTCTATACACCCCTCTCGTTAAGCCTTTTGGGATTTTAGAAAGAGAAACAACTAATAAAGATTAGAGATGTATTTTATAATGTGTGCTTAATAGTTAACCCAATGTTGAATAAAGTAATGACTTTTATGGGACTAAATACTACTTTCCACGGTTTGAGGGACTGATTTTAAGAGTTCAAAGATTTAAGGGATCACAAAAAAAACCCTTAGGCCCCGATTGGGTACCATGGTGTTTTACTTATTTCTATGAAGTTTCTGTTAAAATAAAATACTATGCGTTGGTGTTTTTTGAGCTAAATCACCCTCAATCCAAAAACACAACACTTATTTCAAAACACATTTAGGACTTTTAAGTTTGGTGCTTTGGTTTTAAGCTTGAGAATGTATTAATATAATATCTAACATAATATATTAAATATAATTAGTATATAGTTATTATCGATATTATTATTATATTATATTTTACTATACTATACAGTTAATCCAATATATTAGTATATTTATTAAATCATATAAAAAATGTAATAATTAAAATATCTCATGTAATAATATAATAACATATTAAATACTAGTATTTAATATGTTGATAATGTGTTATATAATAATAAATAACAATAAAATATAAATAAACTAATAAAAAATAATAACAAGTTATTGATAATAAATAACAATATAATAACATACTATACAATAATCATAATAATATCATTAACTTTTTAATAAATAAATTATAATAAATTAATAATTATAAAATATAACATAATAGTAACATATTAAATAATATAATAATAATATATTGTGTAGTAAATGTAAAATAATATATAAAATATTAATAGGTAAAATAATAAAATTATAAAGTAAATAATTTATAATAATAAATAATTTATTACTAACAAATGTTAATGTAAAAATAATATATTCATAATATAATAATATTTATTTATATTATAAATTATTAATACATTATTAAAGTATTTTTAATGAACTCTAACATATTAGAAACTATAATATATTATATAATATTAAAATATTTATAATGTATTAATTTATTAATAATATACTAGTAATAACATAATATTAAAATTATTAATAATAGTATATTATATTAATAATAATAATAATAATATATTATATTAACATTATTAATAATAATATAATATAATATTAATAATAAAGTAATATTTATAAAAATATTATATAATATATAACAATAACAAATTAATATATCAAAATAATTAAACATATTATTTTCAAATATATTATTATTTGAAATAATATGTGATAATTATAATATAAAAATAGCACATTAAAGAACAATATAATATTATAACGCGTTATATTATATTATATTATATTATATTTAATATTTATAATACTATAATAATGTAAAGGGAAAATTTCTTCAAGCCCTTAAAATAATAAGAACTATTCTCCCCACAAGACTTTTTCAAAGCTTCCAAAGCCCCCAAAATCAAAACCACATTTCCTTTAGTCCCCAAACCTCTTTCCGACGTGACCTGGTTTAAAAAAAAATCCTAAAATGCCCTTTGATTTAATCGCCTTCCACTTTCTCAAACCCTCTTCTCATCGAGCGTGCTCACCTCTCTCTTCTGTCCAAGCGAACTAATTATCCACAATTCGAAACCCTAACCCTAAATCAACCCATCCTAGGGTGGAATACAACATAAATCAACCCATCGTACACCCTTAAGCAGAATCACGACAGATAGGTCAGCTCTTAAAGTATTTGCCATGTAGATTCCATCGAAGATGACGACGCGTCATAGTTCATCATCGCAAGAAGATGTTCAAGCACAGAGGCGACTGATGCTGGCACAACAATAGCATATGTTTTAGAGGACATCGCAACCAGTCATCCTCCTCCCACAAGTCCAGCTCAACCCACAAACCCAGTTCAACGCACGGATCTAGAGGGCAACACTGACGATGCCTTGAGAGCGCTCCTGGTCTAAAGAGAGGAACCAAGAGGAGCGATTTGGAAGAGATTCATTTGACAACAAAAAAGAAGTGAGTTTACTGCATAATTTAGCTGTTTATGATGTTGCATGGTATGTGTTGTGAAGGTTATAATTAAGTACTTGTGAATGTTACCTTTTAGTTGTCAATGATATTCATTAGTTGTCAATGTTAAAAGTTAGTTGTTAAGGTTACGGATCTGCTGTGAGTGTTACTGTTAACGTGTGGTTGTTAGTTGTTAATGTTACTATTAACGTGTGTTGTTAACTGTTAAGGTTACTGTTAATATGTGCCTGTTAGTTATTAAGTTTACTGTTAACTTGTGGCATGTTAGTTGTTAAGTTTATGCTTTTATTGTTAAGGTTATTGAGTGGTTGCGAAGCTTATGGATTCGTTGTTAAGGTTACAGTTTATTTGTCAAGTTTACAATATAGTTGTTAAGGTTACAGTTTATTTGTCAAGTTTACAATATAGTTGTTAAGGTTACAAATTATTTACAAACTAATTATGACTTGTTGTTTTGCTTTGCAGATAAAAGGCTATATCAGAGTTGTGGCTAACATCCAACTTCACTACTTACTACGATTTCATACATTCTTTAGCGTAACTTATGGGCCAAAGGCATTGGGTTGCCTATGAAGATAGTGTCTTCAGACACTATGTTCATTTTGGCCCTCCTGATCTTGATCTTCCCACTTTCAAGCATGTGTTCATTATGGTAAAAATCATAGTCGAACTTTTGGCAATTAAGTATTATTGAAGTGCTAATCTAACTTCAGCAGCACTATCAAATTTCTGTCATTTTGCACATATGGTTGTGTGGGACTTAGCTGGGATGTTAGTTTGGTTGTTAACCATGTCTTCTTTCATCATGATCGAGTCGTCGGTAGGATTGGCATTAGAAATACGCTCATCATTACATGTTTGGATGAGAGTAGCAACTGTGCATCACTAATTTTCTGTCGGGATAGTTCTGTAAAAGCGAGAAAACACTTTAATACGTAAATTAACTATCTAAAAAGGTTAACAAACAACTCGCAATATTAACAACCAATCATAACCTTAACAACCAACTCATAGTGCTAATAAAAACTCATAAATATTTACTAAGATTAACAACCAACTCATAACCTTAACAATCAACTCATAACTATCTACTAAGGTTGACAACCAACTCATAAGCTTAACAATCAACTCATATCCTCCACAACCAATTAATAAGTCTAATAAAAACTCATAAATATTTACTAACGTTAACAACCAACTCATAAGGAAATTAAAATTTTGAAATGCTTACATATTTTCTGGAGAAGTTTGGGTATTCTGAGAAGTTGAGGATTCCCCAATGGAGGTAGCATATAAGTTTATGTCTGTAAACCCCATTACGACGACAATACTCGAACATCAAGCTCAAATCGTCATTATTTTCAATTTGCAAAACTGAACTTCTTTCCCTTTCGAATATGAATTTTAGCGAAAGAGATTGCAATAGTAGTTTAAGTCTTTGGGACACTTGATACTTCAAGCTAATGATTTCCGTAGACTTATTGATAATTACGAAAACACCTTCACCCTCTTCATTGCTTTTTGTGTTTGTAACCATACAAAGAATGGATCTAACTGTCATTTTAAAGAAAAGTAGTTGAAGAATCAATGAGGATTTACAGAGGAGAATTAAATGTCTAGGAGTGAGTAGTTGGGATAAGCAAAGGGAATTTATTGGGGGGGGGGGGAGGTAGAAGATGGTTAGAATTTGGAGGGAAATGGGTGTTTTCCCTCTAAAATCCTTTTCTAATCACCATTAGTACCTATAATGATGCTTCTTCTATGATCGGATCTCCCATCCGTAGGTCGGTGGCTAGAGAGAGTGAGTGAGAGTATTTTGGTCTTCACATGTTTGGAAGTACACATGAGGGGTTCAATTTTAACTTTTGGGGGCTAAAGGAAATGAAACTTTGGTCTTGAGGGCTTTGGGAGCTTTGAAATAGTCTTAGGAGGGAGAATAGTTTTTGTTATTTTGAGGGTTAGAAGCAATTTTCCTTAATGCGAACTAAATAGTACTATAACATTTATTTATAATATATTTTATTATAAGTAATATATAATATATCAATAATATATTTAATACTAATGTTGTAATGGATTAAACTAGTATTGACTAAAAACACTTAATGTGATGTTTTGAAAATATTTTAAAAGAAAATATAAGGAAAATTTGCGTCAAGGCCCCAAAAATAAAATCTTCATGTGTTACAGCCCCTTTGACATTTTCCCATGTGGTTCAGCCCTTAAATTAGAGATTTATGTTCTGTACCCATCTTTTAGCAATTATTATCTGCCAACTAAGCATAGACAGAGAATAAAAAGTAAAAAACTCCAAAATGGTCTTATCTCCTCTATTTTTTCATGTTAAGTCTAAAAGCAAGTTGAATTAGACTTTACATGAAAGTCTAATTCGATTCATGTTAAGTATAATTTAAATCCTTTTAAGCATAATTTAAATCATGTTATATCTAATTCAACTTGTTTCAAGTCTAATTTAATTCATGTTAAGTCTAATTCAACTTATTTTAAGTCTAATTTCATGTTAAGTCCAATATAATTCATATTAAGTCTAATTTAATTCTTTTTAAGTCTAATTTAAATCATGTTATGTCTAATTTAACTTATTTTATGTCTAATTTAATTGGATTTAACATGAAATTAGACTTAAAAAAGTTAAATTAGACTTAACATGATTTAAATTAGACTTAAAAGGAATTTAACATGATTGAAATTAGACCTAACATAAACTGAATTTAGACTTAACATGAACTAAATTTAGACTTAACACGAATCAAGTTGGACTTAACATTAAATTAGACCTACCATAAAATGGTATTAGATTTAACATGAATTGAATTTAGACTTAACACAAATCAAGTTGGACTTAATATGAAATTAGACTTAACATGAACTGAATTTAGACTTAACATGAACTGAATTTAGACTTAACACGAATCAAGTTTGACTTAATATGAAATTAGATCTAACATGAACTATTATTAGACTTAACATGAATTGAATTTAGACTTAACACGAATCAAGTTGGACTTAACATGAAATTAGACTTAACATGAACTGAATTTAGACTTAACATGAACTGAATTTAGACTTAACACGAATCAAGTTAGACGTAACATGAAATTAGACTTAACATGAACTGATATTAGACTTAACACGAACTGAATTTAGACTTAACATGAACTAAAATTGGACCTAACAAAAATCAAGTTGGACTTAACATGCAATTAGACCTAACATGAACTGAATTTATACTTAACACGAATAAAGTTGGAGTTAACATGAAATTAGACTTAACATGAAATGTTATTAGACTTAACATGAACTAAAATTAGACTTAACACGAATCAAATAAGGCTTAACATGAAATTAAACCTAACATGAACTGAATTTAGACGTAACACAAATCAAGTTAGACTTAACATAAAATTAGATTTAACATGAACTATTATTAGACTTAACATGAACTGAATTTAGACTTAACATGAATTGAAATTAGACTTAACACGAACTGAAATTAGACCTAACACGAACTGAAATTAGACTTCACACGAATCAAGGGGACTTAATATGAAATTAGACTTAACATGAACTGGTATTAGACTTAACATGAACTGAATTTAGACTTAACATGAACTAAATTTAGACTTAACACGAATTAAGTCGGACTTAACATGAAATTAGACTTAACATGAATTGATATTAGACTTAACATGAACTGAATTTAGACTTAACCTGAACTGAAATTGGACTTAACACAAATCAAATTAGACTTAACATGAAATTAGACCTAACATGAACTGTTATTAGACTTAATATGAACTGAATTTAGACTTAGCATGAATCAAGTCTGACTTAACATGAAATTAGACTTAACATGAATTGTTATTAGACTAGACTTAACATGAACTGAATTTAGACTTAACATGAACTGAAATTAGATTTAACACGAATTAAGTTAGACTTAACATGAAATTAGACCTAACATGAACTGCTATTAGACTTAACATGAATTGAATTTAGACTTAACATGAACTGAATTTAGACTTAACACAAATCAAGTTGGACTTAACATGAAATTAGACGTAAAAGGAATTAAATTAAATTTAACAACAATCAAATTGGTCTTAACATGAAATTAGACTTAAAATAAGTTGAATTAGACATAACATGATTTAAATTTAATTTAAAAGAAATTAAATTAGACTTAATATGAATTAAATTAGGCTTAACATAAAATGAGACTTAAAACAAGTTGAATTAGACTCAACATGAATTAAATTAGACTTAAAATGGTTTAAATTAGACTTAACAAGATTTAAATTAGACTTAAAACAATTTAAATTAGGCTTAAAATAATTTAAACTGGACATAACACGAAACAAACTGGATTTAACACTAATCAAACTGGACTTAACATGAACTAAACCGGACTTAACATGAACTAAATTGGACTTAACACTAAATTGGATTAAAAGTAGACTTAAAAGGAATTATATTGGATTTATTCGGTTCACGTTAAGTCTAATTTAATTTATTTTAAGTCTAATTTTATGTTAAATCCAATTAAATTAGACTTAAAACACGTTGAATTAGACATAACATGATTTAAATTAGACTTAAAAAAAATTAAATTAGACTTAATATGATTAAATTGGACTTAATATAAAATTAGACTTAAAACAAGTTGAATTAGACTTAACATGAATTAAATTAGACTTGAAACAAATTGAATTAGACAAGGAATAAAATTAGACTTAACATGAACCGAATTAGACTTAACATGAAAGTCTATTTCATGTTAAGTCTAATTCGGTTCATGTTAAGTCTAATTTAATTCGGTTCATGTTAAGTCTAATTTAATTCGATTCATGTTAAGTCTAGTTCGATTCATGTTTTAAGTCTAATTCGGTTCATGTTAAGTCTAATTCAATTTAATTTAAGACTTAACATGAAAGAATAAAGGAGATAATGACATTTTGGGTTTTTTTTACTTTTTATTCTCTGTATATGCTTAGTTGGCAGATAATACTTGTTAAAAGAGGCTAGAACATAGACTTCGAATTTAAGGGCTGAACCACACGAGACAAAGTTAAAAGGGATGAAACACATGAAAAGTTTTACTTTTAAAGCATTGACACAATTTATCCAAAATATAATATTACTACAATATATTTTTTTAATAAAAGCACAATAAGAAAACCACCTGGTAATGCAGCTGAAGGGCTTGTTTGGATTGAGGGGAATAAGGGTGAAGGGAAGTTAGGGGAACCATTCATCTCCATTCATCTTGTTTGGAAACATTTAGAAGGTGAAGTTATTCACCCTAGTTCCCATTGGTTCACCCCGGATGTAACCAAGAGAAAGTAAACTCTCTTCCCTTCCCTTCCATTATCTCACCTAGTTTCTCTTAACTTCCCTCCACCCCCCTACAAATCCAAACAGGCTCGAAGGCTTCCTTACCGGATCCATAACAGTGAGACCCAAACAAGCCCAACGCGTATAACGTACGGACGGTTTCTGTTGCTTTCAGGTTACAGGTATCTTTCCGAAGAAAATGGTAAGCAGCTGCTCCCGCTGACGAGGAATCAGACATCAGGAAATGGAGAGCGTAAGCGACACGCGGATGAGCCAACGAACTCCTTCTTATAAAACCCCAGGATACTCCCAAACCCTAGAAACCCTAGATCTCCTCGATGGGGCCGGCGGGCTTGATGACAGCGGAGGCTGCCGCGGAGGCGGCCGTCTCCGCGGTGGGATGTGGGTTCGATCTCACCGGCGATCTTAGGCTCGGTTCCTGCAAGACGAGTCCTTCGGGATCGCGATTGATCGAGCTTGATGAAACCCTAGGGCACGATCTCGTGTTGCCTGGGGGTGTCGTTGTTCGTGATGCGCCGAAATTGATTCGGTGTGACAAAGGGGAGAGGACGCGATTTAGATCGGATGTTCTCTCTTTCCACCAGGTGCTTTGATTTATTTTAATGAGAAGTTTCGGGGGTAGTAAATTATTATTATGATTATTATTATCGTTTTGGAGGAGAGCTTATTGATTGTAGAGTAAGCTTACTGATTGTGTGCATGTGCATGATCCTTTCTTTTTTTAATCCATGACGATTTGTTCTCGTATGCAAGAACTTTGCAGTAGATTGAGTAAAGTTCGAATCTTGATGGGATTGCGGTTCTACTTTGATGTTTTGGTTCTCAGCGCTGAAAGGGCTTGCTTCGTGCAATTGTTTTAATCAAGTAGAAATTCTTGAGGGAATGGTAACCATTGGTTAGAAGAGACAACCAGAATGGAGGGATTTATATAGAGGCAGTTAATTGTGAGGAATGAGAATTTTATATTGAACTATCTAAGACAGGGTTTGGAAGATTTCATTTAAGTTAATGGATGGTTTTATTAAATATAATTATATAAGCTCAATAATAATCAAGTTGGTTAATATAAATACCTAGACATCCCTGGATATCAGCCTTTTTTAGTCTTTTGGACGTCTATACATTCCTTCCCGCAATTTGTTTTGAATAAAAAAAAAGGATTATGCATTCAGTCTGGAAACATGCTGGACAAGAATTCTAAACGTAATCTATTTGACTCTGTTTTTTGATGCCAGATGGCGGAGCAGTTTAATCAGGATCTCTCTTTGTCTGGTAAAATTCCCTCTGGTCTTTTCAATGCCACGTTTGCTTTCCGTGGTTGCTGGCAGAAGGACTTGTCTGCAACAAAAAGTCTTGCCTTTGATGGTTGGTTCATAACACTGTATAGCATTGAACTTGCAAGAGCACACATTGTGTTGCTTGACAATGTAAAGCAAGATGTTCCATCTTCATGGGACCCTGCTGCACTGGCAGAGTAAGTTATTTCGTTCAGCCCTATTTTCTGTATCTTATTCTTTCAAAAAGCTTAATCTGGCAATATACAATGTTCTTGATTATGTGTTTCAACTTTAAGGTTATGTTACTAATTTCCATGCAGCGCGATTACCTTTTAAGTTGCACTACTTTTTCTACGGAGGATATGTATGAACTGGAGTAGTATTCAAAACTGGTCTGTTAGCCTTTTAGAAATTTAGAGGAAAAGGATCTAGCAGTTCTACTAGAGGAAGAATATTTGTTCAACTTGTATACTCAGATTTCAGTAGATGTTGCACCCATAAAGTTGCCTCAAGACATAAAGCATACCGATTCCTCCTGCAAGAGTACTGAAATCAGCTGTATATAGTTGGAAACAAACTGTGGGACAACGATATTTATTGCGTCCATTTTCATGCAAGTGCCATGTATACTGAAATGAATCTGCAGAACACAAATAGGATGTGTAAATCATAGTGCTTAGCAATCTGAAAAATGAGATCGCTTCTAATATTTGCATGTCATTCTAACATGTAGTTATGATGAGCCAAGCCTAAAAGTCTTTTATGTTCAATTTCCAGATTTATTGATAAGTATGGTACCCACGTAATTGTTGGGGTTAAGATGGGTGGTAAAGATGTAGTATCTATTAAGCAGCTGCAGGACTCCGCTCTTCAGCAAACTGAAGTGCAAAATCTCTTAAAAAATTTAGCAGACGGAAAGTTTTCTGAAGATTTCAATGCAAACTCTCTTCTGGGAGACACTGAATTATCAAAAAGGCTGAAGGTAAGTTGCACAATTTATGTGTTCGTCTAACTTCTAAATATTCCTTAAAGTTCTATCATTACGTTGACAGCTTGCTAGCATGTAAAGTCTGCTCCATAGTTCTATATTTAACCACTTTTATTCTCCAATTTACTCTAAAATCTCTACTTTCTAAAGTTTTACTTTTTAATGCGTTGAGTTTATCTATCTTTTAGTAGATGAAAGTTGTCTAGTAAAATGTGCTGAATTAAAAGTTCTTGCGATCATGTTAGTGGAGGGAGTCTATGCATGTCCCTGATAGTAGTTAGTTGTCTTGATACGCGTGATGTTATACCAATTAGTTTTTTATTGCCTCTTAATCTTTACTCAAACCTAGTCAGAATGTGATGGTTATACTGCTCGGTTTTTTTATTCCCTTAAAGTCTGTAGTTTAACTAGCACTTGCAGCACTTTCTGTTATAAACTATGACGATGACTTATCCTGTTTGAAGATTCTTGGCGCTGTATTGCTTATACTCAAATCTGAAATACAAAGATAGTCTAACTCCAAGTATCCACCAATTAATTGTAAAGAGGAGAGGAATTACATATTTACACTCGTGGCTTCTGCTGAAAAGAATGGCTTCCCATCTGGGAGTCCTATTAGCTGTCTGCATTGGTCATTTTTTCTAATATCCCTGCATGGCCGACCCATATTTCTGCGAACACAGAGACAAATGAACATGATAATGCTTGGTAGATTCATAAATGTATAAACTGCTTCCACAAAATGTTGTTTTTGTACAACTCGTGGCAATATATTGTCAGTTGAATGCAGATCACATGTTGGAACTCGAAACAATCTGTATCGGTTACTTAAGATCAATATGGTTTTTACATCCTGAAAGTAGTTGCCTCATGAAAAAGAAAATTGCTTTCCACTAGTTAATGTGGATTACAGTAGTAGAAAAGCACCGCTAGCATCAATATTAAACCATACTGCTTAACCAGTTTAACTTTCTTGTAAATTTCAGGACATAAAATTGGCTAACCAGCAAATAAATGTAGCAGTCTTGAACTCTATGAGTTCATCCCTTGTAACTCAGTTGAAGGAGGTAAGCCTCTTCCCTGATGCATATAAATGTGCGGATTATAAAGATTTAACCTCAAAGTTGATATCTGTGTTCTTCTGCAGGATATAGTCTCCATTCAGATAAGAAGAGGAGGTGTTAATACTAATCAGAGCCATAACCAATGGCTCTCAACTATTTCACAGGCTCCGAATGTGATATCAATGTCATTTGTGCCAATTACCTCTCTATTGGCTGGTGTCCGTGGTAGTGGTTTCTTAAGTCATGCAGTGAATTTGTACCTTCGCTGTAAGTATATTGTCGGCATTCCTCATTATACTTCATACATAAAGCAGTGGAGAATGTTGTATTATTTCCAGGATGTAACAGCGTTAGATGTGTTATTTCCCCATATTTATACTACTGGTATCTCCTCTAGTTACCACTTAGTTATCCGAGTTATCCGAGTGCCCTCCTATTGTTTTTCTTAACTGGCCAAACTGCTTAGAGCCGAACACGACAAGATCCTTTCATCTATTAAACCCCAAACCCTAACTTTGAACAAGCTTATAAATTTCTAGGCTTTAAGGTTTTCAAAGGTAACTGTATATTTTATTAAAGGGTATTTATTAGTAAAAATACTTCATAACTATCTGAATGAGAAATTTTTTACATTGCAAGTACTCCTTTCATAATATCAGGCCCCATTTTGTAGTGATGGTAGGCACTTCTCTATGCAACCATGGCCTTAAATATAAGGAATTAAGTTTCATACTTTTCCTTCTGTTTTGTTTCCTGAGCATGCTTTCATAGGATGCTCACTCCGTATGCTATGTTGTTTATATTATGTTCTTGCAATTGTCGATAAGACCTCACAGGTGTCATTTGACATAGGGTTAAGTGAGGGGTTAAAGAGACTGAACCCCTTTTTAACCCGCCAAAAACAAAAAATACATACAAGGGTTAAAGTGAGTCAACCTTCTACAAATTGCCAAACGTAAAAGATGCAGTAGGGTTGAGCTAACCTCTCTAGAGGGATTAAAATGAGTTAAACACCTCAAAATAAGGGATTTACTAATATTCCTATTTAGAAAGATTAATTTCTATTTATAAAGAATATAGTCAAAATCCTCGTTATTCCCAAACACTAAAAATGGTCACAATGGCTAAAATAAAACTTATTTTACGGGTTAATAATTTAGTTATTTGGGTTATCAAATGGGCTAACTACGTTAATCATTCCCCTTAATCCCTCTTCCTTAACCCTTTGCCAAATGAGACCATAATGTCTTCCACTTCAGAACCCTGTAGTTAGTGAATGCTTTTTTTGTCTTTCTGGGCATTGTCACTAGACAATTAACTCAACACAGTTCAGATGTACAAAAATGTATATCATTTTCCTGTAAAAATAGTTCAGTGATGGAGCTTGACTTTTAACTTGAGAAGGTTTCTGAATTAGTAAACTACATATCTAGTTTTCTGCTGTAACTTTGGCATCAACCTTTCATAGCTTAATGCCACAATCCTGGCTGAAAATTTAGAGGAAATGTCACACCCCAGGCCCGCGAGCGTGTTGGTGCAATGAAACTTGTGTAACCCATGGAGTGGGATGCATGATTTGACTCAATCCACTGTCAAAATTGAATAGTCAATGTTACACTTGTCTCTTAAGATCCATCATTTCAACCATTCAATCACTCAATCAATTTCCGATCTAGGACTAAATCTTGGGGTATCACAGGAAAGGTGAAATATTTTCTATGGGGAATCGGCCAAATGGAATTGTAGGATAAGAGATTCTACAAATGAAAATTCTCCATCTCATTTCAATGATTGTGGCAGCTGAGTCAATAGTCAGTACAATAGCCTCTACAAAGTTATGTACAACAAACTATGTGATTTATCCTCGTTGTAAAGCTTGCCAGTGCAAACAACTTGAAACAAACTCAATCTAGAGTGTGCATCTCCTTGCATATAATTTGGAAATTGCAAGTGCCTTGGCTGCAGATCCACCAGTCACTGGTTCCTGATCACCAGCATAAGACATTTATAAATAGACATGAGAACTACATAATTCTTTGTATATCTATTAATCTGTATTAAATATCCTTAGATTATATTAGATTAAATCATAATTTTGAAAATAGCTATTTTGCCTGTCATTTGGGGAATAATGCTGACTTTTATCTTCAATCAACTGATAATTCAGATAAGCCGCCGATCGAGGAACTTCGTCATTTTCTGGAGTACCAGTTGCCTCGTCAATGGGCCCCAGTATTTGGTGAGATCCCTCTTGGTCCGCAGAGTAGGAAGCGCCAAAAACTTCCATCACTTCAGTTTACTCTCATGGGGCCCAAACTTCATGTTAACACTGTCCAGGTAGCAGCCACATGCTTGATGCCTTCATTTCTCTCATAGTGATTCGTTTGCTTTTCTGACTCGGTGAGACAAACTACTGTGACACGGGAAGAAGTGCCATAAATGTTACAATGATATATTTATGATTAATTTTTGTGCTACATAGGAAGATTTTCCGTTGCTGCAAAACCCTGTTAATGCTATACTATATGTAGACTATTTACGCACTGGGAGCTGAGGTGAATCAGTTATATCTATATACGAAAGCTAGAGGTGTTTGTATTGTACATTCTACATACAAAGCCCAATTCTACATACAAAGCCCAATAGCTTTACTAATAAGGGTTCTACATTAAAATCACTGTTTTTGTTCAAATTGATACTTACCACCTTTACTTTTTTTTGTTTGATCGAAACCACCAGTTTGCTAATTTGTTTGCAATGTCGTACTTCTTGCACTATTCAGCTGAAAAAAGGCCTAAGCAGCTCGTTTTACCCCCAACTTCTCCTCTCTTCACCTCCTCCCTCCCCTCCCCTCTCTCCCTCCTCATCCTCTCCCTCCTCTGCTAACCCTAACTCTAAACTAATTCCCAACCAGTCCCGTTCAGCACCATCTCCTCTACCTCTAGGGTTTCTCCAAACTCTAACCATGGAATTCTCCCTTCCTCACCTCCCCAACCTCCCTCCACTTCTCCCCTCCTCTATCCTCACCTCCCTCACCTCCTTCCTCTTCTCCTCCTTCCTCCCCTTTTCCTCCCTCTTCACCCTCACAGCCAACCTCCTCCCCTTCTCTCGCGCCACCGACCCCATCTCCGCTAACCTCCTCTGCGCCTTCCTCTCCTTCCCCCTCATGGGTTAAGGGTATAATAGGAAGTTTAGGGTTTTTCTGAAACAGAAAGTATCAAAAAGTGTGACATGACAAGCATTGTAGTAATGTTTGACAAGTATGGTAGTAATGTAGGTGGTTTCGATATAAAAAAGTAAAGATGGTAAGTATCAATTTGGACAAAAATTGTGGTGGTTTTCATGTAAAAACCTTATATATAAACTATGTGAACTTAGAGAAGGAATAGTTTTTATCTCAATTGGTAAGACTTTTCCTTTCAAAGGAAACGGTCCCGTGTTCGACACACGCCGCTGATGTTTTACACAAATATATGTATTTTTACATATAAATCCAAAAGTTTTACTCCCTTTCTTTTGAAACCCACCACTTAAAAAAGTTCTCGTTCTGTTTTATTCCCTTATCAAATCATTGAAACTGCTATTAGCTAATTTTTGTTCTTTTACATATAAACCCACAATTTTACTTGTGTCCATTTAAAACCCATTCACTTAAAAAGTTTTTGCTTTCTATATTAACCCCTTAAATCTTTCATATTTTGAAATTAATCTCTAAAATCATTGAAATTGCTATCAGGTCCATCAATTCTTAAGTTAAATAGAAATCGGTCCCTTAAATCATTAAAATTATTATTAGGTCCCTTAATTCTTAAGTTATTTGGAAGTAAATGGTCTCAGGTTACCACCGGCGGGTGGGACAACCGGTTAGCAGCTCCCCATGGAGGAAGAGATTTCCTCAGGCTTCGTGCCCGTTGCGACTGGGTTCGAATCCCGGTACCGCATTCACCTGGCTCTTGTGGGTTTAAAGGTGGGGACAGGATCCCGGGGTTTTACTGATCACTCAGTCTCAGCCCGTTGTATGCTCACCAGGTCGCGTCCTTGTGGATCACTACCTGTTCGCCCACACTATAGGGATGAGTCCCTGGTAGCAAGGGTAGCTCCTTGCAGGAAATTAGGGACCACGGGGAATCGATCAAGGGCCGCTGGTGGGACTCCCAAAGGGAGTAAAAAGCTGGGGTGACCAGGTTTTCCTTGCCAGCAAAAAAAAAGGTCTCAGGTTCGATCCTTGGCACTGATGTTTCACACAGATGTATTTGTTTTTACATAAATCCAAAAGTTTATCACCTTTATTTTAAAAACTACCCATTTAAAAAAGTTTTCCTTCTATGTTAGTCCCTTAAATTTTTTATATTTTGAAATTAATCCCTCAAATCATTAAAATTGCTATTAGGTATTTTTTATTCTTTTACATATGAACCCACAATTTTACTTTGATCATTTAAAACTTGCCACTTAAAGAGTTTTTTTTCTATACTAGCCCTTTAAATCTTTCATATTTTGAAATTAATCTCTCAAATTGTTGAAATTGCGATTAGGTCCAACAATTCTTATGTTATTTAGAAATTGGTCCTTCAAATCATTAAAGTTGTCATTAGGTCGCTTAATTCTTAAGTAATTTTGAAATTAGTCCCTCTAATCAACGAAACAGGAACAAAATAGATTAATTTGAAAAAATTATGAGAATTAGGGAAGTTAATAGCAATTCAATAATTTGAGGAACTAATTCTTAGATAGATTTAGAAATTTTATTGATTTGAAGGACTAAATTCAAAATATGAAAGATTTAAGGAAATTTAAGGAATTAATACCGAGAAGCCTAAAAAAGGTTTTTATCTATAAACCCAAAGTTGTCCCCATTTATTTTTAAAGCTACTCACCTACTAAATCACTTTAGAGCTAAAATAATCTGCCCAAACTTTCACTCAATTTACTTATAAACCCATTCATTTACTAAAAGGTTTTTTGTCTACTAAATCAAAGGTTTTTTCCCACATTTGTTTTTTAGGTCCACCCACTTTGAAAATCACTATCATACCATAATACTTCATGAGATTAATTTTAAATTTATTTTTTATTCACCAGTTTAGTATATAGTGAAAGATGCTATATTTTCAACAACTTGCTAATTTTTTAGAAGTGATTAGATGTACGATGTAACTAATATTTTAACCATTATATTAATTTTTTAGAAGTGATTAGATGTACGATGTAACTAATATTTTAACCATTATATCTTTGGCTTTTCTCACGCTAATGTGGTGAGATCGCCGAGTGTAGATGTTTTTTCTCCTATAAATCTAAAGTTTTATCCCCCATCCCCCTTTTATTTAGAAACCCGCTCACTCTCCCGTAAGATTTTTTAGCTATAAATCAAAAGTTTTACCACTATTTACTTTTAGACCCAACCGCTTTGTAAAACCACCTTAGATCCAACATACTTGAAAGATTTTTTTTAAAACAGCTTTGTATATTAGCTATTTGATACCAATGTAAGTTGATATCTTTTGTTTTAAGTTGATATATTTTGTTTTAAGTTGCTATATTTTTGTTAGGGTGGTCACGTGTATAGTATATTGTTAAACCAAATATTTAAATAGTTATTGTTTGGTTTTTTTCGCAAGGATACCGCGGCATTGCGCGAGTCAATTATGCTTGTATTCATGATGACTAACAAGGCTTCATGGTAAATGAGTAGTAAAGTTTCTCAAACTTTACTTATAACTCTTAAATGTCTCATTTCTTAGGCTACTGGCTACGACGCTACCAAATGGTTAGTTGCTAGTAACCTTTCAGTTGGTATACTAGGTGAGATGCACGTGCATTGTACGTGGTCAATATATTTTGATTGTTTATTTTGGGTATATGCACATTAACTTGTTTGTGACATAGTTCATGTTTACTATACTATATATTGCACTAAATAAGATTAATTTTCTTATACCTTTACTTAATGATGGTAGCATACATTCTTTCTAGTCATATCCATAGATTTAACATTTTCTAGACTAGTATCAACATTTCTGTTGCATTGACTTTAGTTATTTTATTATAAATATTAGAACTTTGATCTTAGAGACATATTAAAAAATTCCAACTTGTAGTTTTTTCACATGATATGCCATAAAATAAATACACAATGCGATAGGAAATCCATATTTAATCATACTTGACAAAATTCAAGTGAAACCAGCAAAGGAGAATAGCTGATTCCCATGTTCAAATTTTCCCAAGGCAAGGTTTCATAAATAAAAAAACATGATACAAATAATAAAATTATATATCAAGATCTTACTAATTACTAATACAAAAAACTAATACGACTTTATTATGGGTAAAACATTTCTAACCAAAAACAAACACAAACTCTTACATCACACTTTTTATGCTAATCGACAACCCATTATCCATGAAAAGCGAAATGCCCCTAAAAAACATAAGGTATAAATGCTTTTGACTTCTTTAGGGAAGTTTTCAAACTTCGAGAGAAATAAATTCCTTGTAGCAATACTCTTACCGATCAAACACACATTAGTGCCAAGGCAAAAGAAAGTGCATATAAAAAGGGTCATGAGTAATATTTACCATAGAGATTTTAAAACAATTTTATAATATTAGATACAAATTTTAGCTAAACTGAATCCTTCTTTATGAAGTCTCATTTGATAAGCTCTAGATGATTACTTATAATCAAATTTAAGAAAATTTAATAATGCGTTATTAAAAGTTTGAACAATTTAACATATAATTTCCAACAAAATATTAAATTTTTGCTTTAAGTATCTTGTTAAGAAGAAGAGGAAGAATATATATAGGAAACCCCGAGCATTTTACATTGACTCTAGACCTTCAAAAAAATAAAAAAAAGAAGAATTTTTTTAGGGTAAGTAAATATAGAATACAAACAAGAAATATGTAGAATAAAAATAATTCATAAATAAATTGAATAAATGGGAGAAGTTATTTAGTAAGTCTGCTAAGGAATAAAAAACACTATGAATAGAAGCAAGTTTCCAATTATGGATGAGATGCGAAAAAGAGGAAAAATAGAAATTATCATGGCTTTATTTAGAATAAATTCTCTTAACTGATACCAAATTAGAATAATAAATTTATTAAAATCAAGGTAATAAAATTCCAAATAATGTAGGTATCAAAAGCAATGTGAATGGCAGAAAATAAAAGTGACAGTTTAATGACTTGTCTCTTTCTAGTGAAGTTGCCATCCTAGAAAAAAATAAGATCAGAAACTCACTTAGATTAGTAAAAGTCGAGCTAATAATTTTCATAAATGAAATTGAATTGTAATTTTGTTAAAAATAAAATTTCAATTAAAGTCTAGTTCATTTAGAGCTTCAAGATTTTCAACCAAGTTGTTTAAGATTTAATTTTGTTAATTCAGATAAAGTCCATTTGATTAAGATTTTCAATTTTTTTTACCAAGCTACAAATAAACATTCTACGTAGTTATTCTCAAGCAAGCAAGTTCGCAAATATTAAAGGTCGATGAAATATTCATGATAGACTGCAGTACGAGAGTATGAACTTCATCTCAGATATGTCATGGTTTGAAATCATTCATAAAGTCGACTTCTAATGTAACAATAATTATAAACTTACATAAAGAAATTATCACTTTGGTCTCTCACATTGTTTGCAACCATGACCCTTGACATGTTTTTCCCTAATTAATATTCTTCTCTTCAACTTTACTTTTTTCTTGATATTTGATCAATACTCGTAAAATTTCCATCTCCAATGATATCAACAAAATTATCTTTGATACTCATTTTTGCTTCCCAGTTTCTAACTCAAACGACAACATTAACCTCATATTTCAACTTCCAACACTAATCATAGGCTAAAATTTATCAATTCTCACCATGATCATATTTCTAAAGTCTAATGACCATTTTAAGCTACATATAGAGTGCACTAATACTAAATAATAAGCCTTGTTTCAAATAGAATAACAATAAATAAATTTAGATAAGATAAATTACATCGTTCATAATGAATATGATCGACGCTATTCTATTTTTGGATTCAAGCAAGAATTTGGTGCATGTTAAATGGTTGCAACTTTTTGAGAATACTGAGGGGTGTGAAGAATTATCATGGAGGAGCGCAATGCTAGCCCGTTTTACTAAGAAAACTTATCTTAAAAATTCATTGCATATTCATAGGCCAGCAAGCCATTAATGTTCTTAGACTGTAGTACTAATTTGGACCATCCAACTATTAGAGAGAGGGAATCCTAAAACCAACAAATCTTTAAGCAGGATAAAGACTTATGATTTCTTCCTTTCACAATTAGGTTTTCTTCTAAATGTTTGAGCACCGTGGAACTTAAAATCACATCTATACATAGAAAACAATCAACATCACAAAAGCAAATATGCCAAAGACCCGAGAAAATAATCAAATAAAGCATTAATATGAAAATTAAACACACCTATCAAAGTAAAAATTTCAAAATATTCAAACTTTAACCTGATAAAACTTAAAAATATTAATATTCCAAACATCTTCAATCTAAACGAATATCTATATCAAAACAATACAAGCTAATCAAAGAAAACTCAACAGAGGGAAAAAAGTGCTAAAACTCACTCGACAGGAAATAAATTCAAACATACCCATAAAAGAATCCAAAATATTCAAACTTTAACCCAAGAAAACTTAATAATATCAATATACCAACTTCCTCGACCTAAACAAATATCTATATCAAAACAATGCAAACTAATGAAAATAAACTCAGTGGAAGAAATAAAGAAATTCAGACGAAGAAAAAAAAGGAGAAAAACTCACTTGATCGGGAGATATATGCAAACACACCCATCAAAGTAAAAAAAAAACTCAAAATATTCAAATTTTAATCCAAGAAAACTTAAAAATATGAATATTCAACTTCTTCACAAACTAATCAAAGAAGAAATAAAGAAATCCAGACAAAGGAAAAAAAAACAAAGCTCACTCGATCGGGAGATATATTCAAACGTACCCATCCTCACTTGATCCTTTAACCCGAGAAAACTTCAAATTACTACTATCCCAACTTCTTTCTCCTACTTCTCTCATAGGTAGCAAGTGGATCTAGTGGCCATTGCTACAGCGGCGCGCCCCGCTCCTCAGTCTCTTTCCCTCACTGAGGCTGGCTGAGACTTGCTTCGACCCTGTTTCTTTGATTGTGGGAATCTCCCCACCCCCACCCCCCACCCCCGAGGGGGGAGGGTGACATGAGGTAAGAAGATGACGGCATAGATGGTGGAGGCCTAGGAAGAGGTTTATTTATAGGGTTTAGGGTAATTAGAAGATAGAGGTTTTAATTATATTAAAGTTTTAATGAGCTTTGGGTTTTGAATAGGAGATCAGAGGTCAAATTAAATAAGGAGATAAGGTAAACAGTTGAGAGATTATGATTACTATTCAAATTAGGATTAGGCTAATAGGAATATGGTTTTTAAATAATTAATAAGAAATTTAAAATGGAATCAGATTGTGATATGGAACTCAAACATATGGATATCGAATAGGGGTTTAGCATATGCCAATGGGTATTGATATTATTGGCGTCTATTATCTAAAAATAATTGACAAAATCATACTTTTAATTATGTGGTCAAAAATAAAATAAGCTACGGTACTTAAACAAGAGATATAGGTAGTTATAAAATTTTAAAAAAATATGGAGTAAAATACCAAATTCAATTTGTTGAGAAGAGTGTCCATGGAAAATCTCTTTTCTCCAATTTCAATTTGATGAGCAGAGTATCCATGGAAAATCTCTTAACTAACTCACTCTGGAATTCTAACAGAAATTCATTGTTTTCCAAAAAAAATTTCTTCATGGGCTATTCATTAAATATCTATTTATTAATTAGGAGAGGATCATAATGTAATATAAAAAAGGTCAAGGGTAATGTTGACCATTGAAAGTTTTTCCCAAACTCACACTTTTAAAGGGAGTATATATGTTTTTTCTTGGGTTTGAAAATCCTTTAATTTCCTTAAAGTTTCTCTTAATGAGTTATATGCAGATATCTGACATCCTGTCTTTGACAAATTTGAACGACCTGAGGTAGTTGTTTACTATTTGTGTTAAGGAATCCTCCGCCTGGAGTCATCCTAATGAAAACTTTTGATTCACTGAAGTGAATCAAAAGCTGAACTGAAGCCACCCTTCATGCCATCTCATGAACCTATATAGCCAGTTTAAAGATCAATAAAATTTTCACTGTGGTGATTCATGGTCTGTCTTCTTGTTTCGACATTCGACCGAAGTCTCCCCTTTTTATATAATTTCCCTCTTTCTATGCTTCAACCTGTCATGTTCTTAAGATTTAATCTAGATCAGGTGAGCGCCAGCTTGATAGCCCTAACAAAATTCTAGCTTCCCATTACACCTAGCAATTGCATTAGCTTGAGAGAAGAACGATTAAATTTGCCTTTGAACAATCAATTTAGTATCTAAACTTACATCTGACCTTTTTACAATTGATTTATGATCATCACAATTTGTAGGTTGGCGTTATTCTTTTTAGCTTACTATTTTCACCGCAGGTTGATTCAAAAAATCGACCAGTTACAGGAATCCGTCTATTCCTTGAAGGCAAGAGGAACAACTGCCTTGCCATCCATCTTCAGCACCTCTCCAGCCGCCCCAACATCTTCCAACTCTCAGAGGACTCTTCTTATGCTGACATTCCTACAAACCAACGGGCTTACTATGAACCAATCAAGTGGGCCCTACTTTCTCATGTCTGTACCGCTCCAGTGCAATACAACAATGCCAGCATCGATGAATCTGCCACCGTAGTGACCAAAGCATGGCTTGAGGTGAAGGATATTGGGATGAGGAAAGTTCTATTCCTCCGTCTTGGCTTCTCCAATGTTATTGGAATGAGGATTCGGCGTTCAGAATGGGATGGGCCCACAAATGTACCACGTAAATCTGGCTCTATTACGGCTATGATAAGCTCAAGGTTTAGCACTGGTATGATACCACCTCAGAAGCCTAAGGTGGAGATAAACTCTGCAGTATTCCCTGGAGGGCCACCAGCACCGCTTAGAGTGTCGAAGATGTCGAGATTTGTAGATACGACCGAGATGATGAGGGGACCGGATGATCTCCCAGGGTATTGGTTGGTGACTGGTGCTAAGTTGTGTGTTGAAGGGGGTGTTGTCTCTTTGAAAGTCAAGTACTCCTTGTTAGTAGCAAAACCTGAGGATGACATCTAGATTTGAGAAGGGGTTGCTGTGCAAAAAGTATGTAGTAGGTAGATTCATTGTTGTAAAGTTTGCAGCGAGTTTGTTGGTTAAAAGGGTAATCATTATTTGTTTATAACTGTGGGTTTGAAAAAGTAGTCCAGTTTCAGGCAGTGAGTACTGTCCCTGCTTTCCTCCGAGGAGTAGCAAAGGGGGCCAAGCTACTTGCATGTATCATAATGCCCCATATAATAATGCATTGAAGTTGTGTACCCTATTCATTTGAATTAGCCTCGCATTATATTCCTCAATATTTCTTTTGGTTCACACATAAAATTAGAGCCTTTGAATTTCGTTTGGCGTAAGAGTGGCTTCGGAGGAAGTTAAGCCCTAGCCGTTTGGGATACTTGGTGAGGTTTTGGTCTGTGTAAATTGACTCCTGTGCACCCTCACGCGTAAGTGTGAGGACAGGCAGTAGGCACGCTCATTTCATCCGGAAGAATGAAAATAAGACGCATAAGCAAAAAAAAAAAAAAAAAAGGCCCAACAAACACTTGATCACTTACATTATCGCAAATCATCAATCAAATTCGAAGTAAAAACTTGGTTCATTCTCATAATTTTGGGTTTCGATTGAGTCGGGCCCAACAAATTTCAACTTGAATGATACAGAGGAGGTGGTATGACAGAATCAAAGGCCGGAAATAAGACTATTTGTATTTAGTAGGATAAATACAATTAGTCCAATCAATCGACTCCGGTTAAAATTTTTCAATTGAAAAAAGGACAGCCTGGTGCACGAAGCTCCCACTATGTGCATGTTCAAGATACCACTTTGTCAGGTGCTGATTTGTCAGGTGCTGCTGCAGCTGCAGCTGCAGGTGCTGCTGCTGGAACTGGAACACAGGAAAACCATTCAATAGATGCTGAAGATGAGAGTTGGGAACCCAGGGAGATGTCTATCAGAGCTGAAGATTGAATCACAAGAGTTGAAGCTAAAAGATTGAGCAAAGATGTACTGATATGTAAAAGCTTGACTGATACGGGGTTGATTTGCAAAAGACCAAGGTTATTGGACATGAGTTACTTAGTTCCAGGACTTATGTGTAATAAATGGATTAGTTAGTTAGTCGTTACTTGAATCCAGTTAGTCTGTTAGACAGTTTGCACAAACACTGTACGTGCACGTGCACAGGCTAAGTTCTCAGCTGAAAATTGTATAAAGAGAAGGTTGTAAAGATCAAAATCAGGTCATGAATGAGAATCTTTTCTTCTCCTAAAATTCTGAATCTGTTCTTCTTCCTCACTCAAATTTTCCTTCATTGTTTCAAGTTTCTTTTACTATCTGTTATCGAGACTCAATAACCTCGATCATGGCTAGGAATAGTAATTTGAGATCCAATAGAGGGTCTCGAACCTCTCAATTGGTATCAGAGCAAATTATTATGGAATCTGAAGCTGCTGCTGATGACGCCATGGCAGATCCTAAGGAAGCGGCTCAAGAAGAAGCAACTCCAGAAGAGAGGTTGGTCAAAGTTGAGGAAGCTATTGTTCAGCAAGGTTTCTTCACTCGCCAGCTATCTGCAAGAATGGAGGAGTTATCTTCTCAACTTACTACTCAATTAACCTCTCAGTTCCAAAATCTTGTCCAAGAACTCAAGCAATCAAAGGAGCCAGGTCAAGAAATCTCAAGATCAGGAGCTAGAGATGAGCGGAGATTGTCAGGTTTAGAACCCAGGAATGATACAATTTATTTGGGTCCAGGCCCCAGAGGAATGAACAGACAAGATCCAGAACAGACACCCAGAGCTTTCCAACCAACTAGAGGAGTGGATTCCAATGGAGAAAGGCAACCAGTCTACAATCTTGGTAATGTTCCTCACAAGAATTCTTTCTTCAGTAATCAAAAGTTGGTTCAACCCAAATCACTCCGTTTAGATTTTCCTTCTTATTCTGGAAATGAAAATGTCATAGCTTGGTTAGAGCAAGTTGAACAAATATTTGAGTATTATGACATCAAAAGTGATGAATGGGTTAAGGTCTGTTCTTTCTACTTGAGAGAAGAAGCATTGCAATGGTATAGATGGTTGGCTAGGAATCTTGAAAAATTCTTTCAATGGGAAATTTTTAAAGAAGAAATTATTACCAGATTTGGGCCAAGTGAACTTTCAAGACCCTATGATGCTTTTTCAACCCTGAAACAGATTAATACAGTAAGGGATTATTTGGGAAGGTTTGAGCAAACTTTGAGTTTACTAGACGATCAACCTTCTAGGAGACACATATTGGAAAAATTCATAGGGGGACTTAAGGAAGAATTGAGATATGAAGTCACAGCCTCCAGACCCTCTTCATTAAAAGAAGCAATATCCTTAGCCAAACTGTTTGAAGATAGACTCAAAAATGAAAAAAATCTAGGGGAAATTGGAATACTTCAAATACAGGAGTGTTACCAACTAATTCATCACCTTACCCTTCTGTGAGAGAAAACCCCAAACCTCCTTCTCAATTCAAGAAACTAACTCCTGAAGATATACAAAGAAGAAGAAGCCAGAACTTATGTTTTACCTGTGATGAAAAATGGTTTAGAGGTCATCAGTGCAAGGGAAAGCAAATGTTTCTTCTAGAAGGCATTTTAAAAGGGAATTCAGAGGAGAATGAAGTTGAGAATGATGAAGAAGGAGAGGAGGACATAACCATAGAACTGGCTGAGAGTTTAGTGAAGGGAGCACCTTCTATTTCAGTACAAGCCCTCAGTGGTGTGAATGCCTCCCATACTATCAGGGTTGTGGGCTACTACAAGAATCAGGCTGTGAGCATCCTAATAGATTCTGGATCAACCCACAACTTTATAAATTCTAAGCTGGTAAAGAAATTGAGGCTAGTAGTAACTGAATCTAACAGTTTTGATGTCCTAGTTGCTAGTGGAGAATTGATTAAAGGTGGTGGAGTTTGCCAAGAAGTATCCCTAGAATGTCAAGGGGTAAGAATTCAGGTTAATCTGCTAGTAATGCCCATGGGGGGTAGCCAGATTGTGTTAGGGGCTGATTGGATGAAGACCCTTGAAGATATTACATTGAATTTTAAGAAGCTGCAGGTCACATTTTTTTGTGATGGAGCTAAAAGAACTCTACAGGGGGTACTTCCAGAAGAATTGCAGTTGGTTGATAGTAAGGCTATTTCTAAGACATTCAGAGAACAGAGACAGGGTTTTTTAATTCAGTTATGTAGTGTGGACCTCAAAACATGCACAACAGAGGAAATACCTGAAGAACTGCCTACAGACCTGTTAAACTTGGTAAAAGAATTTCAAATTGTCTTCCAGGAGTTGCCCCATCTCCCTCCAAGTAGAAGTATTGATCATAAGATTCCACTGGAAGGGGGAACCAAGCCCATTTGCATCAGACCATACAGACATGCACATTTCCTGAAAGATGAAATTGAAAAACAAGTGGAAGAAATGCTTAAGAAGGGAATTATCAGACCTAGTAACAGCCCTTTTTCTTCACCTGTAGTCATGGTAAAAAAATCTGATGGGAGTTGGAGAATGTGCATTGATTATAGATCTTTGAACCAGTCCACAGTCAAAGATAAATTCCCTATCCCTGTTATAGATGAGCTATTAGATGAGCTACATGGTACAAAATATTTTACTAAACTGGACCTAAAATCTGGTTATCATCAAATAAGGATGTATGAACCAGATATTCCTAAAACTGCATTTAGGACACACAGTGGCCACTATGAATTTTTGGTGATGCCCTTTGGACTCACTAATGCTCCTTCAACTTTTCAAGCCTTGATGAATACCATTTTTAAAGACCTATTCAGGAAGTTTATTTTGGTTTTCTTTGATGATATATTGGTTTACAGTAAAGGGTGGCATGATCATTTGTCTCATCTAAGGCAGGTATTCCAGATAATGAGGAATCATAAACTAGTGGCCAAAATGTCTAAATGCAGCTTTGGACAAAAACAAGTGGATTATTTGGGTCATATTGTGTCTCAGGATGGGGTTGGTGTGGATCCAAGGAAAATTGAAGCTATTGTGGATTGGTCAAGACCTAAAACACTGAAAGGATTGAGAGGTTTCCTAGGATTAGCAGGGTACTATAGAAAATTCATCAAGAATTTTGGACTTATAGCTCAGCCATTGACACAGTTGTTGAAGAAAGGAGCCTTCAGTTGGGGGGAAAATGCTGAGAAAGCCTTTGAGGCTTTAAAGAATTCTTTAACCCATCCTCCAGTCTTAGCAATGCCAGATTTTAATATAACTTTTATTATTGAGTGTGATGCTTCAGGTTCAGGGATTGGTGCAGTATTGATGCAAAATGAGAGACCTATTTCCTATTTTAGTTCTGCATTGAAGGGTAGGAACATTACACTGTCAACCTATGAGAAGGAGCTCTTAGCCCTTATCCTTTCTACAAAGAGATGTCAACAGTACCTCTTGGGAAGGAGTTTTGTGATTAGGACTGATCATCAAAGTCTCAAGTATCTACTTGAGCAAAGAATTCATACTGGAATTCAGAATAAATGGCTTGCTAAGCTCCATGGTTATGACTACAGGGTAGAATATAAACCAGGAAGACTAAATAAAGCAGCGGATGGATTGTCAAGAATCCAGGAATCTGAGGAAGATGCCTCACTTCAGGAAGTTGAGGCCTCAGCCATTACCACTCTCAACAATGATTGGTTGGAAGAAATTAAGCATATGTACTCCACAGATGAATATTTTGCAGAGCTTGATACCAAATTATACAAGGGACAATTGAAGGATAATAAATATCACAAGAAGGAAGGGATGTATTATTATAAAGGGAAATTTCTGATTAGTCCTACAGCTCAAAATATTAAAACATCCTTGCTTAAAGAGCATCATGACAGTCCTATAGCAGGTCATTCTGGAATTGTCAGGACTTTGCACAGGTTGAGGAGATCTTTCTATTGGAAGGGAATGAAGAAAGATGTTCAGAGATATGTACAAGCTTGTGATGTTTGTCAAAGAGCTAAGGGGGAAAATGTAGCCTCTCCAGGACTTCTACAGCCACTTCCCATTCCAGATTATGTTTGGGAAGATATATCTATGGATTTTATTACTCATCTTCCAAAAAGTGGGGACAAAACTGTTATCTTTGTAGTTGTTGACAGGCTTTCTAAATATGCCCATTTCTTTCCTCTTTCACATCCCTACACTACTCAGATAGTTGCTCAGATCTTCTTTGAAGGGGTATTCAAGTTGCATGGGATGCCAAAATCTATTGTCAGTGATAGAGACTCCCTGTTTACAAGCTTATTTTGGAGAGAATTATTCAAATTACAAGGGAGCCAGCTGAAATTTAGTACAGCATATCACCCACAGACTGATGGACAGACTGAGGTTACTAACAAAAATCTGGAGAGCTACTTAAGATGCTTTTGTTCTCACAAACCTAAAGAATGGAGTAAGTGGTTAACCTTGGCTGAATTTTGGTATAACACTACATGGAAAATTTCTACACACTCTACTCCTTTTGAAGTAGTATATGGTAGGCCTCCTCCTTCTTTGCTTTCATATGTCCCTAAGAGCTGCAGGGTTGAGGCAGTGGATGAAGTCCTTTTCTCAAGAGATATAGCCTTACAGTTCATTAAAGACAGTTTGAAGAATACAGCTGAACAAATGAAGAGATATGCTGATAAACATAGGAGTTACAGAAGTTTTGAAGTGGGAGAATGGGTTTTTCTTAAGCTACAACCATATAGACAAGTCAGTGTGTCTTCATACAAAACCCACAAGCTCTCTCCAAAGTTTTATGGACCATACCAAATCCTAGAGAAAATTGGTGAAGTAGCTTATAAACTGGATTTACCTGATCAGGCAAAAATTCATCCAGTTTTTCATGTGTCACAATTGAAGAAAAGGATTGGAACTGATGTTGTTGTCCAGGTTGATATTCCTAATTATGTAGCAGAAATTGTTGATGAACCTGAAGCAATCTTGGATAGGAGGGCAATTATCAAAGGAAACAGATTGGTATCTGAAGTTCTCATTAAATGGAAGCAACGTAGCTCTTTGGATTCTACCTGGGAACCATATTGGGACCTGGTTAAGAAATTTTCTTCTTTTGACCTTGAGGCAAGGTCCAATTTAAGTGGGAGGGATTTGTCAGGTGCTGATTTGTCAGGTGCTGCTGCAGGTGCTGCTGCAGCTGCAGGTGCTGCTGGAACTGGAACACAGGAAAACCATTCAATAGATGCTGAAGATGAGAGCTGGGAACCCAGGGAGATGTCTATCAGAGCTGAAGATTGAATCACAAGAGTTGAAGCTAAAAGATTGAGCAAAGATGTACTGATATGTAAAAGCTTGACTGATACGGGGTTGATTTGCAAAAGACCAATGTTATTGGACATGAGTTACTTAGTTCCAGGACTTATGTGTAATAAATGGATTAGTTAGTTAGTCGTTACTTGAATCCAGTTAGTCTGTTAGACAGTTTGCACAAACACTGTACGTGCACGTGCACAGGCTAAGTTCTCAGCTGAAAATTGTATAAAGAGAAGGTTGTAAAGATCAAAATCAGGTCATGAATGAGAATCTTTTCTTCTCCTAAAATTCTGAATATGTTCTTCTTCCTCACTCAAATTTTCCTTCATTGTTTCAAGTTTCTTTTACTATCTGTTATCGAGACTCAATAACCTCGATCATGGCTAGGAATAGTAATTTGAGATCCAATAGAGGGTCTCGAACCTCTCACACTTACGTATTGCATAAACAGAACCAAACAATTGGATGATTCACTCGACTTTTTTGAGTTCAGAAACTCAAGAGCTATCATGCTAAACTGGCCCCCAACTTGTTTTCATCAAAAGGCTTAATATTAAAAAAAACTCCTAGCTTTGGAAGATTATCAGATAACCTTCCATAACTTTCAAAATATTAGTAAACTCTTTTATAAGAGTGAACCACTATTTTCACCTAAAGAAACATTTCCGTGCATAATTTTACCCATCTATATGAAATCTTAGCGTTAATGCTGTTAGTGTTTCTTTTTTAAATTTATAAAATCTTCGTCTGATGGACGATTGGGTTTTGAATTGAAGGGAGGGAGTCGTTCAAGTTGGTGGCTGCACCAAGCGCCCGCAGGTCCATCGTATGCGAAGCCGCGCCGGCGAAGAAGGCTGATTCTCCGCTGCAAAAAGAGCTCGGCGAGCTGAGAAGAGACGGGTTTATAACAACGCTAGGAAATCTCAGATCAAGACTCGAATGAAGAAGGTATTGACATCTCAATTTTGTTAATAACTGAGGAAATGCTTTGTTTTTCCTAGAGTGGATTTGCCTGTTAAATTTAGGAAACAGCACGTACAGCTTTAAAATTGCAAGTATAGATGCTTTGCTTAACTAGTCATAGCTGCCACCTATTTTGCGTTTTATTAATTTATTTGTTTATTTCTTAATTAAGTTTAGTTGAATCGATCAATTTATGTCTCGTACATTCTAACCTAGAGCAGATATGCATATTTTGATTGCTCGTTTCACCCACTAAGGGCTAAGGGTAATCATGAGTAAACTCGTATAATGCATTTCATCAGTGATCCTCAAATGGCCTGTTTGTGCATATTTCTCGGAGTAAGGATTCTGTCAGAATACCATATAGAAAGAGATGATCTATACTATTCATAGGTAGTTAGAGATAGGCTTGTCCATTCGGCCGGGCCCGACCCAGAAATTCGGGTTCAGGCCGAGGCCGGGCAAAATGGGTGACCCGGACCCGGACCCAGTGGGCCTGGGCCACGTCCGGGTCCGGGTCCGAACCCCAACGTGCCGGACACCGGGCCGGCCTGGTTATTTTTTTAATTTGCTTAAATTTTAGTTTTTATGCAAAAAAGGAAAGAAATTTCAAGAGTAATTAAAAAATAAAATATGCGGAATTTTGATAAAAATTCAATCACATTATTAATCACTTATAATTATATAATTTACAAATACAAATGTCATAGAAATTTGATAAAAAATAAATTATTTATTATTAGTCACTAACAATTATAGTTTTTTTTAGAATTTATCACATCATAATAGATGAATACATCCCAACTACGTTGTCACCTACTCATCTATATCACTATGATTTGCAACTCTTTTTAAAATAATTTATCATAAATTTAGATCTAAAAAATAAAAATTATAAACTAATGAGTAATTTCTACTCTCTATCTCTATCTTCTATTGTCAACTCATTAAGTCTATTTTCAATACTAGTCATCCGATTGATGCATTAAGTTCTTTTTTCGGACCTCCACCAATCTTATAAGCACATTACCGCCTGTACGGTAGACAGATCTAGCGATATTCTGTAGTCGTCGATCAAACACCTTCATATGCTGAAGACGAATTCCGAGGCTACTGTAGAAACGTACACTGTTAGTAAGTCATGAGCCATAATGGAAAGTATAGGATATGAAACTGTTCTATATATACTTCACCATTGTAAAATATCAAAATTATTATTTTGAGAATTAACTAAAGGTGCAGCTAAATATTATTCAATTTTAGAAATTTTCTTTGATGATGATCTAGATCCAGATCCAGATGTTACGACTACTAATTAGCCTCACTATCATTGATTGCCTATCAAATTCTTACCTTTGCCCCTTCTTGAACTCATAGAAGCTATAGGTTTAGGTGTACTTGCACCATATCTACATGCATACTCATTACGTAATCTTTAAAGATAATATTTAATAGTGTTATGATGAGTAAGAGCAGTAACGTTGTGACCATCATTCGTGTCTATTATCATATTCTCATACAAAGAATTTAACAAATTTTGAAGGTCAGTATCATTCAAGCATGGATCAATAAGAATGCCAAAACCAAAAATAAGAAGAGTATGTCTAAAATACTTATTAAATTTACTTTCCATTTGAAAAATCATGTTTCCAAAATAATTGTTCATACGATAATTAGTAAAAAAAATTTGAATACTTAAAACTTGTAAAGCAGCTTGAATAATAGTTGGATAATAACATAGTAGCTTCATAAAAAGCTTATAGAATCTCTTTTACACTATGTATAATTGTCTATTATTCATCAGTTATTCTATACATACTACCAGAGCTAGAACTAGAAGCATATGAAGTAATAAAATTATTTATAATTTTTTTATACTCTACTGATATATTTAACATTGCATAAGTAGAATTCCATTTGTGGTCAACATCTTTTGAAATTTATTGCGTTTTAAATTTTTTTACACAATTATTTTCATATTTTAAGTCTTTGTTCAGAAGCATTATGAGCATAAGTTATAACCGTAACCTTTTCTATCATGAGTTTATTTTTATTAAATGCACTTTAAATAATTAAATTTAAAATATGATACATGCATCTAATATGAAAAATGTCACTCTGACACGGCAATGACAAAGATGATTTGATATGATCCATAGCTCCATTATTATTACTTGCATTATCTAGTAAAAGAGAAAATATTTTTTTCAGAATTTTCTTATTTTAAAAATTCTTGGATTATTAAATTTGTAACATTAACACCAGTGTGTGGATCTTCAAATGCAATAAAAGAAATAATTCTTTTAAATATTTTCCAAGTATCATCAATCCAGTGTACTGTGATACATAAATAACCAGTTTGTGCTCTAGATGTCCAAGTAATTAGAAGTTAGAGAATATTTATAGTTTAAGTTTTGAAAATAAAAAATTATTCTTGTTTGTTCATCGTGATAATATTTTAAAATGTCACCTTGATAAGATTGACGAGATTTTTTTTGGAATGAGGGATAAAAACCATATCTAATCATATTCTCAAATTCATTATTCTTAACTAATTTAAAAGGAATGTTTTTAAGAATAATAAACCTGATGACGCATTTCCTGACTTAAATTGCATCGTAGTTCCAGGAATCGAGGCTACCGGAGGTTAATGATTGAGAGAATAGAGATTGAATGGTGTCTCCTTGATATGTTGTCACTTGAGCTCTGTTGGGTTTTCCCAAATAACATTTGAGGTGATTGGTGTCGCTCTTATGATGAGCTTGGAAAATATGGTCGTACAATGCACATTTAGCCTTCAACGTGAGAAGTTTACCGTGTTGATCCCTGGTGATTTCTATCTCATAAAAAAAAACTTCACACATCGGATCTCGGTTTTGTAGGAGCTCTAGGTGTGGCATCATCGCCACCAGATTCAAGATCAACATTGGTAGAGGAGCAGCTTCTGTAGGTGTGGTAGAAGTATGAGTAGAATCATTTCATTATCAAGAGTTGGAACTTGTCCTTCATAATCGAAGTTGGAAGTCATTTGATTGAAGCATTAGAGAGTATAAGAGAGAATAAGAAAGTATTATAGAGAAGTAGATGAGTTTTGAATGAGAAAAATAAATAAAAACCCCATCTATTTATAGAAGCAACTCCCTAGCAAAATTACTGAAACACCCTCCAATTTTTATCATTTTTAACCATTTTTGGGGGTGTTTTGGTCAAATAACCAAAAATAGCCATTTTAGGCTATTTGGGCATACTGAACCGGGCTGGGTCCGCTCCAGCAGTCAATTTTGTGACCTTTAGTCCGGGCCGCCCGGTCCAACGTTCATAAAATTGACCGGTTGGACCAGGCCGGGTCGGGGCCGGCCCGAACCGCATGGTCCTTTTGACAGTTGGACCGGACTGGGTCCGGGGTGCCTAGTCCCACGGTCAATTTTTAACCGTTTGGCCTCGGATGGCCCAGTCCAACTTCCGTCGCCAGGTCCGAACCCCGACCCGGGCCAGACTCGGACCCAGGTTCCCCGGCTTTGCCATTTTCTTGGTCGGGCCTGGCCGGGCTCGGTGCGGGTTTCACCGAGGCGACCTAGACCTAGAGCCTGGTTTGGCTCGAAAACCTAGGTTTTTCTGGGTCCAGGCCAGGTGCTGGCCCGACCGGGTCCAGTCCAGACATCGGGCCGGGTCCAAGCCTTGAGTCCGATTAGACACCTCTAGTTAGAGAGTTGGTTTGGTAATTTTGAACATCCTCTCTGTTAGTATTTGTTTGTAAAAAAACAAGATAGTCCCACATCAGATATTTGAGCATTCTTTTAGAGGTTTAAAAACATTTAATGATTATTGGGTTTTGATAAATAGGTCAAAGCATAGACCTCTAAACCTGCGTGCGAGTAGTGCAAATAATGTGTGATTTTAACGTGATTATTAAAATATTCTATCTTTTTACTATATATATATATATATATATATATATATATATATATATATATATATATATATATATTTTCTTTACTACTATTATTGTTATTTTAAAATTTTGAATTATTAAAATATCAACTTGAAAGAAGACTGTTGTAAAGTGATTGTTTTTCCAAATGGTGTTTTGAAAAGTTGTGAGTGTTGGAAATACTTTTTCAAACTTATAAATAGTCTATTATTTCAGACATCTAAATGCACTTCTTTCACAAAACATTTCTCTCAAAAAGAAACATATGTAATACTGCAAACTTGTTTCACAAAGAATTGATGAAAAATTCCAGATTTGTTTGTTGGAATTTTTAATTTTTCTATTATATCATGGGAAGAAAATTTGCATTAACTCGAAGCAAATTTGAATATCAAGTGGGGTAAATATTTCTTAAAGGAAGTGTTTCATGCCTCATAAGTTTTGTCTCCTTCATTATTTTACTAACACTGTCAATGGTGTGAATCACCTCACTCCTACAAAGGTGATTCTGATAGGATCCTCAGCGTATTTCTTGCATGATTATCATGCGTCTCTTATACCAGATTTGTAGCTCAATTACAAGCCTTGTCAGATCCAGGATTTTGTCTCATTGGTGTCTCCATGACTTATTACTTCATTAAAAGTAAAATAGTAAAAGCATGAAGGATAAATATAAGTAAAAGTAAATATATTGATACTTTTACAATTTCATCCTCAGTGGTGTCCTAAATAGTAGACGTGTAAAAGTAAATTAAAAATATATAAAGTAAGCAATCCTCCTATGTAGACTCGCTATCGATCACTATGTAGATCCGCAGTGGTGTCTTAGCAGCTTTTTGTATCTTCCTCGGTCTTTAAATTCAACTGCTTACCATCTTGGTTAGGACTTTTTTTTTTTTTTGTTTACCGTATTGGTTAGGATTATTTTGTCCTAGTATTTTGGACCTCAGCTACTTTGAGGCCCTTCATCATTTTGCACTTTAATTTTCAGAGTTTCTCTTGCTTCTTATGCGAACTTTTAAATTTTTAAATTTTGGACCACCGTCAAGTGTCAACTCTATTCCATTGCCTGAACTGACTCGGCACTTCATCGAATGCAGCAAGAAGACGGCAAAAAGTTACTACACGAGTAGCTCTTTTCAAGTTCATAATTATTTCAGATCTTAGAATTTTTCAGCAATTTTTCCTCTTATTTCCATCACGTAAGAGCCCTAAGATTTGTCTGGAAAAGAAATACTGAAAAGAGAATGTTTCAGATACTTTTCACATCATCAAATGAGACCCATCATACTCATTAGATTAGACGTCAAAGACAATAATACTAAGAACTTTTTGAGTTTGATTCTCATGATCTACACAATATGGATGCTTTAAAATTTTCTTTTCGTAACGGACATTAATATGTCCTCGTTAGCAAGAAAAAAGAGTATCACGTCAACAGTGTTAGGTAGAAACTGAAACATCAGTTATCAGACACAATTTTCCAACATATACAAGAGAGAAGGAAACAACAAGAACCTCTTCGCTTCACATCGTGATCATGCGAAATCCTGAAAGTTCCCAAGGGAAGCAAAAACTGCAAGTTATGATCCCACTGAGAATGCCAGGGTCCTGCTGGACAAAAAAAAGGCCACCACTTCCTCGTCATACCTCTATTATATGCCAACAGTTGCAAGTCGTATTTTTTTAATTCTTCATGCTCATCATCTCAGAGTTCCACGAAAACAAAGATGATTTCAATGGTCTGCTGCTTTGGTCATTGATGAGAGATTCTACTGATGAATTCCTGTATGTCTGCTCCGGTTCAACTACATGTGGGCATCTCATCATTTTGAGGATGGCTTGCTCATTATATAAACTGTATGGACTTCTAATGAAAAATGAAAATAAATATATTAGTACAGGATTATAGGAGAAAACCATGGATGCAAACTAGGTTCTTTTCTTGGAAGGGCTCAGTCTCATATGTTAGCAGAGAAAAATTGAGAAATATATAATTATCAACAGAGAGGAGAGAGCATCATTACTCGTTAAAGTCAAAATGCACCAACTGTGCGTCTTCAGATATCTCAATCTCCACAGTAGCCTTTCGATGTGCCTGTTCAACAGAAGATTAAAAATTATAGCAAAAAATAGGAAAAAAAAAACAAATAATAAAGCCTTTCCCCCAATGTAAACACCAAAAAGAGGATCCACAGGATATTTTTAGTATTTTACAGTGTGGAGGAATAACAAAAGAAGCAGAACTAAAGGATCAAATCTAAGTTCAACATAAGAGCTCAGGAGGTTGAGGGAGTACAGAAAGGTAATGTGACAGATGAAGGAAATCAGACACCACAATGTCTTAATTCTGGTAGCATAGCAGAAGGCAACATTCTCGAAGAAGTGTCAGTGTCCTAAAAGACATTCACACTGAAGAATGGCTGGTATCTCCATTTCAGTCAAGTAAATATCTAACAGGATTATCTAATTTCTCACGAATTTTTTTTGAAAAAAATAAAAGAAAAAGATAATTAACAATTTTATTTGTTGAGATCATGCAAGAAGTTTGGTCCTACCAAATAAAAATTGACCGTGACATGCAAAAGGACAGAAGGGACTGAATCTATTATTAAAGAGGAAAAAAGAATCTATTTAAAAAAGGGCAAGATGAATCTCTCCAAAGACAATTTGAATAAATGTAATAGTAGAACTAAAACTAAAGGAAAATAAACATACTCGAACCAACACAAATGGCAGATGAATGCCTTCAGAAGCAACATTTCCTGATTGGTGCAATTGCTGGTTCCGCAGCATAAGGTTTTGCAAATCCACAAGCTTTAATGACAAAAATATGGGTTGCTTAGTCATCAACTAGAAAGTAGTATTAACAACTAAATTAGTATCTCACTTGGATAAATTAATCAAGCATGGATACAAAAGAAATTACTAAAGCAAGCAAGCCAATAGGATAACAAACCTTTGAAGTTGTTAAAACATAGGACTTACTTGGCGTTCCAGTTCTCTTAAGTAGTTTGTTTTTGTTTGTATCCTACTCATCATGTTCACGTGCGCTTCCTATAAGAGGAGCACAGAATTCAGATTTAAAAATAAAAATCACTGGCATTCAACAACTCAGATAAATGAAACGCACAATGCCATCATAATTATCACATAAGCAAATAAAAGCCTATGTGAAGCAATATGGTGATATATTTATTAATTAAGAGTTAGAACATGCCTCTAGGTGTTTGACTTGCTCAGTTTTTGTAATAGGAGAGCCTATCCACCTTATCTCCTTTTTATCCTTTGCGATAACATTTATAGCAATGAGAACGTTGAAGGCATCATAGACTCTTCTCCTAATGTTCTTCTCGTCAAACTGCTCAAGGATACACAACTAGGTCCAAATGAATTATTTGCATAGCGTCCAACAAAATATCGCACATACATCCAAAATTTGATGATAAGAAAGCAGATAGCTTTTCCACATCCTTACCCCAGATGACAATTCTGCTATGATTTCATCTGCAACCTGGAAGTAGACACTTCTTCAGATCAAAATTGTTAACATTTTTATGCTTATATTCATCAACTAATTTCTACTTAAATGAAAAATCCTATCAAGCAGTCAGATACATTCATGATAACCAAGGTAAGAGGTCATTCAAAATAATCTTCAGTTTCAAGTAGTGTCTGTTGCTTGATGGTGTCATATATCTTGAGTATAGAGAAACCTGAACTTTAGGACACTGCCGTTTGGGAAAACTTCCTAGAAATTGGCACCAGTTCACAGCATTAAATTATTAAAATTGCAACAATATCACAACTCTGATAGAATACAAAAATTGTTTCTTGAAAAATGATACATCTGCATTATACTAATTTATTCTTGAAATTGGCAGATATTATTATCAAGCGTGCATGTAGATCCATGAGTGACATGTCTACGCATACAAAGTTACTGGACATTTCTGCATCCGAAGGTTTGACTACCTTTTCATGTGCCCATGTGACATGTAACAGAGGCTACAATTCTACACTATGAGTTTTAAATGTCACTCAGCCATGTGATCTTAAAATCTTGACGGTGCTGTTTGTTTCCATGCTTTAAACTAGGTGAAATAGAGTTGATGAAGAATAAAATATTTCATTTCAATGAAAATCCATTTATAAGTGACAAGCGAAGTTGGAAATGCCAAAGTAGCTTCTAGTAAATATGATAGTTTTAGCAACACATGGATCTAGTAAGCTGGATAACACTATCATAATCGCCATTTCCTCCTACAAGAGATTTTTGAATGAACACCCAATTCTTAGTTGACTCCATCAGCTGTCATGCTCTTTGGGGGAGATTGCAATCCTCCTTCCAGAGAATCCAATAGTAACCAATAAGAATTCCCACAGCATATGACTAAACCACAGGAAAATCAATGGTTGAAACAAATAATATCTTCATAAACAATCAGAAGACATGTCTAGCCATGAAGCACTTAAGTATAGCCTCTGAAACATATAGTTCATCAGGATGCTGGACGTAGCTGCTCTTTTATCTTTATTTTTCAATGTCAAAACTAAACATATATATAAATCGCATGGGCATGGTTATATCACAAATGAGCAATGAGATGCTTAAAAGTTCGGACAATCTTACTAATATTTGCAATTTCAGTCATAGTATGAAATCCAGAAAACAGAAAGATAAATGCAAGCCGCCAGATTGCACCTCACCTCATTGTATGTTGTTCTTCCCTTTGCCTGGACCTTCCGACAAACTGAAAACGAGAAGAATATTTAGTGAATTATAGCTGAAGACAATTAACTTCGTGAAACATCATAATTTCCAGAAAAAAATGCGAAAGTTATTCTAGCAAACTCGCATATATCCATTCGCATTAGTAATATATGAAAACTTGCAGGCATCAGCAATACAATTCTCCATATAAAACCCATACAAATGTTTTTTTTCTCTTAATAGAAACTATTACAAGGAGGAAAAAAACAGAAAATAAAGAAGACCAAGACCAAAGGTTGGGGAGACTGCTAGAGAATATTCTACATAGCCAATAATCCTCACCAATTGTACTGAACCGTCTCAGTCCCCATCCAATGATTCTTGATGCCTTCTTCTTTTTCTTCTTTTCGACGGTACTGAAAATAGAAGTAAAGAAATCATTTTAGTAAGAGCTAGTTGGTGATACATCTTCCAGAAAAACTAAAACAACTCACCCAATATTGCCATCTTCTTGAATATATGAGTCATCCAACCTTAGCATATTGTCACTAGAACTTGGCGTAATGTCTTCACCAGTAGTATCTCCATTAGATGTTCCGCTCTGTGGGTTAACATGAGCCTCATCAAGACCATCGGGTAAATCTATCTGATGATTACTGCTTATCATAGTTTACATTAAATATACTGCAGTCAGAAGAAGAGATTTATTGACTGAGTCATGCATATCATTCATAAGGATTTCAAGAATATGATGAGCTAGTATAGAAAGTAAATAAAAACAGAAATATTAATTGATATAGTTAAGTTAAAGAAAACTGTTCAACAGTTCTTATAAGTCAGAAATTTCAAGTTTAGCTAGCTAACAAGAAGGTTGAAAAAATTGAAAGGTTAAGAGAAATGACACCAACTTCCAAAGAAAGAAGAATATGAAATCAGCTTAGGAAAGAGCAAAGAAGACTAAAACAGATAATATTGTTGATTAAATGTTCAGGTAGGGATAGCTGTACCATATCCACCAGAAGAGGAAAAGGGCAGCGGAAGAATAGGAAAATGCCTTATTCTTATAAACTGATAAAGAAAATCTAAGCTATGCATGTTTCATCTGTATAACGTAGGATAGCTTCCCTGGCAAAATTCTGGACAGAGCATACTCTGACAAGTCAAGCTTGCAGGACCTCTTAATAATCTCATCCTGCTGTGCTTTTCTTCTGCTCCTCCCTTAACTCTTCTGATCTATTTGTTGTGTAACATCCTTTACTTTAGCCTGTGCTTAGCTACCTTTTCAAAAAATAAAATAAAAACCAGATAGCTATCCATTAAACCTCCAGTCTCGATACCAATAGCCAGTAATGCTAATGGCATGCATGTATATGCAAAAGACCAACTCTAAAGATAAGCCCCATAAGGCATCTATTTTGGCCAATCCTAATGGAAGAATTGTGCGGTGGATCTGGATTTACATGGTCCCATCACCAAAGAGTAAGGGTTTGAGCAGTTTAAAATTGTTTCACCCCAAGAGCATCTGGTCACGGATGCTGCCTCAGTTCTAAATAAGATGATACATAAATAAAGGAAATTCTTAGATCGGTCACACACACTAACTAATTGAGATGTGAAGATCAAAGTGAATCCATGGCATAGCCCATTAGCAAGTTCTTATAACGACAACCAATCTAACAAGAACGGTGCACAATATGCACATAGACGTGGATTAGGCTATACTCATAGGATCTGAACCCAACTCTATCAGTGAAGAAGCGTGTGATGAATCGATGAAATATTACTTGGCTAGCTAGATATGAGCATGGAATCTAAATAACCTTTGTTAAATATTATCATGAACAATTGTATCATCGCCTCAATAACTATATCGATAAGCCTACCTCCATACTCTATCCATATGCTATTGTATGTGTATATATATCATGTAAGTTAACTCTATCAATGTATAGAAAGCTCTCCTCGATATGAATTAATATGGTATTAGAGTTGGTTTTCTAATCTAGACAACATCTAGTCTTTTAAAAATTTGAGCTGCTGAAGGGTTCATTTTCATGCTTTTCCCTTCGGCAGCCTACGAAATAGTCTGATCTTACCTTCACTGCCCACTTCTCGTAACGCTTCTCCGATCAAGATTCTCCAAGGATCTACTTCAACAATTCCATTGCAAATCAAACTCTGCCATAGAAACATACATGATCCGGTTGTCACTGTTGCCACCACTAATAGCTGCCGACACAATGGTTGGTAGGCGTCGCTCCTTTAGCTGTCATCATTGTCATCATCATCTCCAACTACTAGCCATCAGAATTAGGTTGTTTCCGCACTCAACTCGTGTCCCTAAATAATCTCCGCCAATATCCAGCGTTACGACATATTCCTTCAAGCTCAGCCTCAATCTTAGGCTCGATTGATCTCATCTTTGATCTCAACATTGCTCAATACTCCAACCTCTCGCTCTCTTTAGATATCCAATGCAATCAATGCACTTTCTTCCTTCAAGCATCAATCTCATTGCTCCCACAACACAATTAACACAATACCTGGCATTGCAAACCAATTAAGCCTCTTTCTCTATGAACCAAATCTCGTCTTTCTATCTTTAGGAGAAGACACGAGGTCTCTTGAAACTAGTCGAGAGCGGTTCTATTCTCTGCAACGTAATCACCGCCAAGAGGGGAAGGACTCAAAGTTATCGTCGTCGTCTCCGTCAATCTTTTAGCCGAGATCCAAAACTCGCCCCACCAAATCTCACTTCAATTTGATCCTCATCGCTAGCGAGATCATCCTCATCGCTGCGGCGAGATCATCCTCTCTTAGGATCTCGGTGATTCACCTTTCAAGCAGTTGAAGCAGAAGAAAAAAGGGTTAAGAACGATGTTAATCTCGAGGCTCTTTTTATTCTTAGCCCTAAACGACACTAATCTCCTAATTCCTAGATAACTCAGCAACACTAATACACTATGGCATAATTACAATAGCCAACAAATCTGGTCCTTGCCTCAATAAAGAGCTGTACTTGCTCCTTTTAATCTTTAATCTTATTATGGTATTCTGAAGGTTGTGGCTAGTCTTTGTCTTGGATTTGGGTAAGTATTATATTACCTAGCTATGGTATAGACTTTTGTGCTCTTCCTAGACTCACGTGATCACTCTAGTCCAATAAGCCTCAAATCACCTACGTGAAGACCCATCTTCTTGATATTCTCACCTAATTTAATCATGTGTTCAGATGTATTTTCTTTACTAACCTCATCCACCACAAATCCTACTATTTTAACTATGGAACTTCTCGTTGACATTCCATCGAACACCATCGCGCCTATTGGTCTTCGTTGTCAAGCTCTTTTATCATGTTAGCAATTTCTTAAAAGCCCATTGCCATCTCATCCGGTATTTCGACTTTGACTCGTGTCTTTTTCTTTCATACGAAACATCTTCTACACGGCATCAATATCAACCATTGAGATTTTCTTCGTGACAAGCTCCTCCTCTTCATAGCCCCAGCATCGATCATTAATATCTTCTCTGTTGATGTATAAGAATTCTTATCCCTTGTTGTTCATTCTCGTCATCACAAAGAATTTCTTCGTTGATGTACAATGGTTCATATTGCTCGATGTTTATCTCATCAATATTGAGTTCTCCATCGATGCCTCTGAATTCCTATCCGATGTCATCGATCATACAGTTGTATAATTTTCTCTTTATTAATACTCTTGGATTCCATCATGTGTAATCAATTTCATCGCCACTCAGACTCCTTCATCGAGGCTCAGACACTCATCTTTTGCAATTCTAACACTTTATCCAAACTCATAATTTCCAATACACCGTGAGTTTGACGAGAGGAGGGGGATATTAACATATATTACATCTCTCGCCAACTTGCCCCTCACCAACTTTTATCGAGGCTCATATCTTCACTACTACACATGTACCCTTAGTACATGTACCCTTAGTACATGTACCTTCTACTCAGTATGCGGCTCTAGTTCGAGTTCTATGTTCTCTTCACGGCACTATATCCCTTTTATTGTTATTTCCATCAGACTCTTCTTTGTCAATTCGCGCACACAGTGATGCTGAATGGGCCGATGATCTAAACACTCGATGCTCCACCACTGACTTTTGAAATCATCTGGAATCATCTGTCTCTTAGCATAGTAAGTGTTAAGCTGTTGTTTCTCATTCTAGTACAAAGTAAAAGTATCAGGCGACGTTATCTACTATGATTGAGCTACAATAGCTCCGCACTCTTATACAAGATCTTGGTCTCTGCTACTTCTTCCATCATTCCACACCATGACAATCAAAGTACCATCTCCATTTTTGCAAACTCAGTGTTCCATGAGCATACCAAATGTATTGAGGTAGATTGTCATGTGGTTTGATAAAAGCATATTGCTAGAAATATTACACTCTTGTATGTTCGCTGCAAGGAACAAGTGACAGATTTGTTTGCCAAGGCACAAACTTTTCCTCAGTTCCACTATTTTGTAACTAAACTCTCAGTTTCAATCCACCATGAGTTTGATGGGGGTGTTAGATCTTATTGTAAACAGTTGTGCCACAATCGCCGCCTCAATAACTCTATCCACATGCCTGCCTTCATACTCTATCCATACGCTATTGTCGGTGGGTTGTCTTTAACTTGTTAACCAATTGTATGTGTATATATAATGTAGGATAATCTTATGCATAACAAGGTCTCCTCAATATGAATTAACAACCTTTAATCAAAGTACAATTTGAACATTTATATACACATCAACACCTTAAAACACTAATGGCTTATGATAGCCTGTTGAACCAAATCATTCTCTAAAGTATGTCATCTTGAGAATCTGAACCACTTATATTGATCTTAACATGATACGTTCAGGGACCAAATTGAGGAAACAAATGAAGAGTCCTACACAACTTGTTGTTGAAGAAAGCTTAATTAGCACAACTCCATACATAAGCAAAACCTAAAAATATTTTTGTTTGTGATATATGCCAATTTTGAGTTGTCATCGGGTTTTTACCTCACTTAAGTCGCAAAAAAATATTTTTAAGTTTCAACATTCAACTTCAAATACTATTGCTATCGAGTGTAGCCTAGAAAATAACTTCCGCCTTCCCTCACCCAGTCACTAATATTGTGTGCATGCTTGATTGTGCTTGCACATGTACGTGCATCTTTCCCTCGACATAAATTTAACTTATAGAAAAAGACTCACTACAAACAGGACATATCCAGTCTGAAATAACATCTGTACATCTATTGAAACCACAAGTAATCTTTGACTTGCAATGTCACCAGCTGTACTCTCACGTTGCTGGCTGAATGGCTCTTTCAGGTATCTGCTCAATCTCAATCAAATCCCTATAAGTTTTTGCATGAAAAAACATACTAAGTAGTCTATGACAATATGTTCCTCTCCCTACTTTCATTGTGACTTTCTCCATCACCTAATTTCAATTGGCTCCAAGCACAGCTGTTAGTGGTCAATGAAATTGGTACAACGAGTCTTGAGAAATCAGAATCTTTGTGGAAAGGCTTGTTTCTATTCGCAGGTGGGTGAAAGACAAGAAGAAAATAATAACAAATTACTATACAGCTGTGGTTTTATTTTTCTTACCATCTTTTACCACTCCAGAAACACAGCGGCTGAAATGGGAAAGTAGAGATGATGCATTAAAGTTCGCATATTTAAGTAGAGACACTGGAGAGAATGTATATCGCTCGAGCACGAGGAATACCGTGTATCTAAAAATTTGAGCTTGATGCCATCTACACACAATCACATTATGTGTTTGTTATGTTTATTTACCGTCAGCAATCTACACATTGTGATCTACAGCCCAAATGACTACAATGCGTGAAACATTCAAATAACACAGAAATTAAGCTCCAACATCTGTTTGCGCAACTAGGAAAAGGCGCTCCTATTTAGTTATAGTCTAAAAAGATTTCGACTTTCTAACCTCCAAGGGCACCCAACTTAGATTCTGTATCAAAATTCGTAACTTGTCGAGAATCAATAAGCAAGTTAACAAATTGGAGATTGCCCATCAACAAAAAATCAAGAGATGGGAGGAAAAAGAAAAAAAACCAAATAATCACATATGAAACTAACATAAAGAGCAATACTGAAGAAATCGTCAAAATTACGGAGTGAAAACAGAAGTAAAATCTGAATAAGAGAATGTAGCAAGAAACTCGTTAACAAATTTTCGTATGTGATGAAAAGGGACTTAACTGAAATCAAACTGAACCCCAAAGTCCCCAGATTAAGAGAGAGAAAAAGAGGGAACGATTGTAGCCCACCAGAGAATTTTAGGGCTTCTTTTTTAGAGGGGAAGATAGAGGGAGACTTTTGAAGTTAGAGGGATATTTGAAAAGTTAATGAAATGATTTTGATTTGACGTGGCACAATTTAATTATGGTAAATATCGCACTCGTACGGAGAGGATGAGAGCGGGCGCGAAAGTAGAGGAGGTGATTGAATGGGCCGGATACACACACAGCTTAACCCGAACCAGTTTAAAGTCGGGCTCCGAGTCTATTCACTTTTTCTGGGGCAGCAATTTGTAACTTGGTGCGATTCGGGTTGGGTTTGAGAAGTCAAACCCGAATCCAACCGGAGGGCGGATTTAGCGGTTTAGAATTTGAAGAACGTCCGGAGCTTATTTTGAAACGGCCCACGGCCCACCATACCCAACTCTAATTCCAGCCCGTTACGAAGATGACTCAAAACTTTTATAAAACATAGGGCTTTTCTTGTATATTAGTCCCTCAAATCTTGGAAATTGTACATTTAGCGGTCAAATCCTATAGAATATCGCAAAATGACTCAGCTGTCAAATACTATAGAATATCACGAAATGACTCGAGCTTGCCATTAAGCTTGGAGATAAAATATAATGATAAAAAGCGTTCACCATGATTCACCATGTGTATAGCTAAATTACCAAATAAGTAATTTCCGTAAGCTTTCTTGACCAGTTTGACATTAACCAAATTGGTATTAAAAGTTTTTGTAATGACCTTTTAGGATTAGGTTTCCCTTTTTTTTTTTACTAAACTTTTTAGGATAGTTTGGCATTAAAAGTCTCCCAACTTAAGAGAGATGCAGTGTTGTGAAAAGTTTGAAAAAGAAATAACAGTGGAAAGTAGGAAGAATAGGGGATTTGGGTAGAAAGCCGTAACAACACTTAATAACTTTAAACATTCAAGCAATATTTAAAATCCATCTTACTTCGAAAAGACTTGACTAATAACCGATATCAGACCGCTAGTCAATAAAGAGATCCGGTGTTAAAGAATACACCAAAGCTCAGGCTGCAGTTTAAGACGGAACAAAGGCCTACGCGAGCCATTCAAAAGAGAGGAATCGACATCCAATTAACATTGCATATAAATCAGTTAACTAATATAGCGCTTATTTGATGTGTATTTATTTGTCAAAACACACGCACGGATATAAATAGTGAAATTATGATATATATGGTCTAGACACTGAAATTTTTCATCATCTATAATTGCTGTTAAGAGAGATTTTCACATTACATTCTTGCATGACATCTCGATCTCAAACTCCTATTCCTCTAAACATTACATGACGAAGGATGGGAGGGAAAAAAAAACCTAACACAAGCGAAATCAAACACCATCAGAATCTATCAGCAGTTACCACCACAGGCTGCGCTTCGATGCGCTTCTTAGAGAGATAGGGACCTCTTCTAACAGCATCCTGCAACTGAGAACACAAGAATTTTAAGTCCATCGGTTTCTTATAATCACAAATTTTGCAGCATTTATGAAGCTATTCCATTGTTGAATGAATGCGCATACCTTTGCAGCTACTTCAGCTATGCTGGCATCATGAAGCATATTCGAAGCTGATAAAGCATTGTTAATGGCTGCACAACAATTAAAGCGCGCCTCCATGCCTGAAATTGTTTTAAAAATATATAGTAGGTAGATAATCACATCAAACTACTATTTTTAAAGAGGATAACAAATATTTAAGAGAAAACTACCAAAATGAAAACACAATAAAAAAGCAATTAAGTCATATGGAGACAAAAGAAGCAAACCAAATTTTGTGTCCTCAATGTTTGCATCTGTAACGATTGTTATGATTTCCTGCTTTGAGCAAACCTCCATCAAGCCCCAAGGACGAGCTACTAGTGCAGATATCAATCTGTAACCCTGTAATCAATTTGTTAATCAAAACATAAGGTGATGAGGCAAAGTTTGTGCACATTCACAAGCACATCTAGAAAGACTTAACAGTTATTGTCCTACTGCATAGTATTAATAAAATAGAAAATTTATATAAGCAATGTTATACAAGCAAGGTCATAAATATTGGATGTCGGGGAAATATCTAATGACCAAAATCATATAGGATTGCGGATATCGGGAAATATCGAGGATATATAATAAATATCAGAGTGTCACATTAGATGTTCTGTAATGTAGAAACATAGAGAAGGCAAAATTATTACTCATCTAATCCTAATATCTCTTAAATAAAGATTATGAGGATATTACAAAATAAGTATGAGATAAAATCATATCTAATCACATCTTATAATATCTACTAGATCTAAATACCAATAATATCTAACACACTCTCTCAAGCTGGAGCATATACACTAGATATGTCCACCTTGTTACAAATGGGAATAATATAGCTAGTTGCAAGAGCTTTCGCAATGTCATCTTTGCTTGGAATACTTGAAAACGTCAGCATTCAAAAAAATTACAGTCACAACCAGTAGAAACCCCTAGGTGGGAAAGCCAATAGAAATCCTAGTCTGGTAAGCTAGAAGAAACCCTAGGCGGGTAAGCCAGTAGAAACCCTAAGCGGGTCGGTAAGTAGAAACCCTAAGTTAGTAGCCAGTAAAGCAACAAAAAACAAAAAACAAAAAACAGAAAACAGAACATATGATTGATCCATTGCCCACTTAATCTTGATTTTGACGTCCTTGACAGGAAAGATGATAAAATCAATGCACCTTGCAAAAAAGAGAAGAGTGAAGCACCTTGCAAAAAAGAGAAGAGTGAAGTTTTGACCGAAAAAGGATCAGGCGATGAAAGCAATCACCAAGAAGGCGGTAGGGTAAGAGTACTGTTAAAAAATGAACAGTATTTAAAAAAAAAGGTTCAATGAAGGTTTAGGAATCGACTGTAGAAGTTAGAGATGTTGTATAAGTCAAAGATGTCGTCGAAGCCAAAGTCGAAACGAAAGTGGTCAAAGCCGAAGATGTTGTCGAAGCCGCTATGAAAGTCATGCAAAACCCCCTCGACGGCGATCTAGAAAGAAGGGAGATGTTTCTAGGATTGAGTAGGCTTTGATACCATGAAAAAAAAAATAAAGAAGGCAAAGTTATCATTAATCTAACATTAATCTCTCTTAAATATAGATTAGGAGGATATTACAAAATAGGTATGAGATAAAATCATAGCTACTCACATCCCATAATATCTCAATAATATCTCATAATATCTACTAGATCTAAATATCAATAATATCTAATATGTATACATATATTATATAATGTCCTAAAATGTAATCTAGACATAATAAAATGTAAGCATAGAAAAAAGTAAATAATATATGCTTAAGATCAAGTAACCAATTGTCAAAACTTATTTAGAGAAAACAATCTACTAGAATTTTTAAACAATCAACTGGAATATTCTAAAAAGCTTCATAGGGCTGGAATCTTTACTAAAAAAACATAAAAGAAATTTTGTACAATTATATTGTTTAGTGACAAGCTATATTAAAGGACATATAAGGGATATATCACCCAAATATTGCCAAAAATGGTGAAGGACATTGAGACCATACTGTTTTGCGGCAAGCCTTATAAAAGGACATATTGGCTAGATATATCGAGTATTTCAGGGATATTTAAAACAATGTATACAGGTTGAAAATAATCTACAGATTAAATGGTGACGAATTCATCACTGATTAAATAGTGAACAATTCATCCAACAGCAACTGACCTTCACAGAGTTGATCAATATTGGTATCAATATTACCAATTTACTACAAAGAATGCAATAGGATAAAATAAAAAAAATGTTCAAGTCATTTGTTAAGCTTCAGTTTGTAATAGAGAATCCAAAATAAGTTGAGCAAAGTAGGAAGCTAGACAACTGTAGACATAATATAACAGCAGCACTATGGCATTTCTCATACTTGGGCAAGGCAATAGAGAAGTTGAAAAAGTTGTAAAGATTTAAATATTGGAAAGGCGCTTACAGTTTGTCGTTTTTCCGGTTCCTGTTGCAGCACCCACAGAAGCAAACCCTGCCAACAAAATTAGATCTCCAACAAATTACGACACAGAACCCTTTGGCTCTAATGGATCGAGTCACAATTACGAGTATAGAAAAATATAAATTAGAAGTAAAGCTGAGACAGAGAAATAAACTTGAGTATTATTTGTTAATTGAACAACTTTCAACTAGTAGATTGCTTAGAAATTTGTATAGATGAAATATGTTTGTATAGAGTAAGTCAAGAAAGGGCACTAACAGATGGTGTCATCTTTGGACTATTTGCAGCCGCGGCATAAAATAACTGCCTAAGGCACTTCTCTGCAGCGTCATTAAGCAACATCCTGTCTCCAGGTCGGCTCGCTCCACATATGTCTCCAAGGGCATGCAAAGCAGCCTGAAAATAATATGTTACGTAGCATAACACTCTATGGATCTAAATATTGTCTGCACTATGATCACAGAAAGCAAAGCACCATTAGCCCTAACTTGTTGATACTGACTTCTAGCGAGAGAAACATGCACCAAAAAGCAAGACATAATATGGAAACAATTACAACTATTTTCCAGAACCAAATATAACCATCAGTTACAATTAAATCACAGACAAGGTCTTGCATGGTTCGCATGGTGAAATGCAAGATACTAAATCTTATCAAATCATTATAATGATTGTGCAGGGACAAGTGATTTTCATGAAGAAATACTTATCTAATCACATAAGAACTTGGCTAAAGCATTACAAATTTGCTTTTAATTTCTTGCATATTATTTTGTCATAGCCCATACTGATATGACCTAAAATACAGAAGACATCCAAGGAAAAAGAGTTTCAAGCAGTCCGCTAAACAATATACAGACCTAATCAGAAAAATCTACTTTTAGCAAACTACACAAAATTCAAACGCAATCAATTTACTGGGTTTGGATCTGGATTTAGCCTTCAAATCCCAGACTTTTCCCTTAATATATACAGAAAAGAGAGTGACATGACCAACTCTGCTGATTATGAACTCGTACTTATGTCACAAATCATAAGGGAGCTGAAAAAAGAAAACATAAATAACTGAACAAGAGTTCTAGATTGGAAATTGTGATACAATAATGGCTTGGGCATATTAAAAAAATGCTAAACACGAATCAACTTAGACAAGAGTTTATATTCGAATCAAAGAGCAAAAATTTCAGTAAAGATGAAACAAATGTGTATCAGCAAACTCTTTGCACTTACCAGCTGTTTGCCTCTACTCTGGTGGCCAAACACTGCTTGAAACACATGCCTTGCGACAGGAGATGAACTCGTAAGCAATAAAATAGCTCCTTGACTAGCTAGAAACACCAAGAGAGCTAGTAAGGTTCTCGAAATGAATTACAAATCCATAAAGTTCACTTTTAAACTTCGACTCCATGAAGATTTTGAATATAAAACTAGAAGTATAAAAGCAAGTAGAAGCTCTTATGAATCAATATTCTTTCTCATATCGCATCTTTAACTAAATATGGGGTTTGCAACTAAAACATGGAGACTACCAGATTAGACTGAAATAACGAAATGACATTAAAATAAACAAATAAATATGTATGTATGTACGTAGGCACAATAGCGGATCCAGATATTTCTTTTTCTCTTTTTACTTTTTTTTTTTTTTGGTTCGGGGGGGGGGTTTTTTTTGGGGGGGGGGTGGGGGGGGGGGGTATCTATTTTTCTCAAAAGGCGTCAAGAACGGGTGGAGGCTGGTGCAGATGGGGAATTATGTGGCGTTAGAATTTGATCCCAATGGAAATTTGGGTACGCTGTCCTCTAGAAATGAAAAGGAGGGAGGGGTTTGTGTTATTTTTGGGTTTTGGATTTCTAGTACGGTAAGTTTGGGCTTTAATATTAGGGCATGTGTGACTTTCTTATTGGAAATTTAAAGGGGCTCTACTAGATTCTTACTTCTTTAGATATATTCGGCAATCTGGGGGTGCAATTTTAATCTCTCTCGGGGGGCTGCAAAAAGAACTACTGCTTACATGTAAAGATTCTAAGGATTCAACTGCACCCTTAGGAGACGCATAAATCCGCCCCTGCATATGCACATGCACGCATGTAGGTATCAGAGGAAAATGTCCTATGCTACAACAGGGTGAGCATTACTCAGTCTAAACTGAACGATTTGATTGAATCAGCGCGTATCCTCAGCCCTTGAAGTTTCGTTTTAAATTGATTTATTTAGATTGGATAATTTCAAGCACAACCAACCGAATTGGCCAACTCCTTCTTGTTAATAATTCAGCTCACGTGAAATTGATGTGATTCTTCTTAGTTTTCTCCCCTCCCTCACAAGAAACCATAAACTTGACTCTCCTCTCCTCATCAAAATCTTGCTCATAGATCTACTCCTGGTTCAGATGGTCAAATAGATAACGAGGTTTTTTCTAACCTATAGGTGTTTACCTGTAAACATCATCCAACATGTCTAACATGACAGCCAAAATGCAACGATAAACGTTTTGCATGTTGTTCATTGGTTTTCGGTAAATTATTAACAATACATCGAGATTTCCCGATATATCGAGATGAGTGACATTTTGGAATTTTCCCAATAGACTGAGTGACATTAACGGCAACATGGTGTCATCTCGGGTTTTCCGTTAACAATATTCCACAGCGAACCAAAATTGGACTTTCCAGCTTTTTTTCATCTTTTATCTCTTAATTAGAAAGGCACTTAAGTTTCTTCTCTATTCAAATAGAAACAGAAAAAATAATAATAATGTACAAATAAATAAACAAACATATGTATGTATTTGTCTGTCCAATCATCAAGCACTCATCACCACATTAACAACATAAGAGAGAAGTTCCTCTATATTTTAAAATTTAAATCATGTGAGCGTGGACATAGGACTACATCTTTTTTAATAGACTTACTGTGCATTTAGCTGGGAGCTAAGAAGCTTACCGGTAAATGCTTATTGAGTTGTATGTTCTGAACACAGACGGGTGTTGATTAAATTGGGAAAAGAGATCCGTAAGTTATATAAGATATCATACTCACATGCCCCAATTTGGCCTAAAGCTTCAATTGCACTCTCATATTCATCTGAATCTTGACCTTCTAGCAACTTCAGTCTTCCATCAATAGCCAAAAGAAGAGAGGTAACTGCTGAAGTTCCAAAAGAAGATACACCATTCTTTGAATTAGTCAAATATCAATATTACCAACATGATTAGAATTTAAATATGAATTATTACCCAGGAGACTTTTGGATAACAAAAGGGGGGAAAATCAATAGGAGGCACCTACCAGTTATGATACAGGATATAGAAAATTTTAGACTTGAATATGCAAATCCATATTCTTGGAATTTAAAAATTATATCCATCATCCTAGAATTTGACCTCTGTAAAAGTGAAAAACCATTACACTAAATTTGATTATAAACTCAAGATGTTATTGTAATACCTTCAGTTGTTTGATATTACGTGCTAAATAGTAAATACATATAATCTCACTTACTGCATCTCCACAACACAAAATAATTATACATTAACTGGTTATGTTTCCCCTACCGTTATAGTTCATTACCGTGTACCAGTCCACTACTTATTTCACACATTATATCTCAAGGGATAAAGGATAACAACTACTAAAGGTTAAATAAAAGTCTTAACAGCGCCTTGAGCAAAGATGAACAATTGAAATTTAAAAGCATAGCTTACTTGACTCATCAAGCTCCTTGTGAGCATCAGCTAAAGAAAGAAGCCTTCCACTTATCAGACATGCTCTTGATCGTAAAACCGAATCTATTCCAGCATCACTAAAATGGGTTTGAATTACATGAAACATAAAAATTTTAAAGTTCTTCAAGAAAATTTTACAATGTCGAACAATGGACACATCAAAAAGTAGCCAGTAGAAATTTATTTCAGGACTACCTTATCATATCAGCCAATATATGAAGCAAGGTGACCTTTGATAAGAATCTTGAGCTATGAGGAGATTCCACCAACTGCACAGTGAATGCCAATATGAACAAAAACAATCCTGTGAGTAAATCGATATACCTTCTAAACCAAGACTAACCAAGAACTATTACAGCTGTAGAGGATCCTTCATTAATTCATGACTGTCCAGTGTCAACTTGTGAATCGAGTACAGACCATTAATGGAAAGACAAGTAGTAAACATTCAGCCATGCCTAATAAGACACTAGTGCCTTCATTAGTTTCCATCTGCAGAACTGTTAAAGGTATTTGGAAGATTTGTAAGGTATATGGTGGATTATTGCTTAAGAACATATCCAACCACAACTAACCTAGCATCCAATGATATGTAATTAGGTATAGCTTTTGATCGGAACATATTTCCCTACTAAGATCTGTTTACGTCCATTGTTTACTTATAGTGATTTTCAGTCGGGCAACAGATTATTTCTACATATTGCTTGTAGTTAGATCTAAAGCAAATAAAAGATCAATCTAACATGACCTGTTATTGTAGTTGCTCTGTGTAGATTCAGCCAAATCTTACTGAATACCAAGTACCTCAAAAGTGACTGGGCATGGTATAGCGAACCTCTGAAGCCCAGACCAAGCCAACCCAATCCAGTACATTAACATTTTACAGGTTACAAGTAGGCAGAATACAGAGCACATGTAATAAACTGATAACTGAAACCCCTAATAAAAAATGTTTATCCCTGCATATGCTGCATCTAAAAGCCTACACAAAGTAAGTACTTATATTTTTTGTAGAGGCATTTCTCCTTTTGAAACATAATTGATGTGCAGACGCACACTGCCAAATTGACCGTATACGATAATGTTACAGCTATACAGCATGAAAGCATCATGGACTAATTATTACTCAAAAGTATCCTTCTCCAAAACCAGATAAGGTTTCTTAACAAAGCCCCATTTCAGTACTATGCTTAAAAAGTAAGGTTATAAGGAATATACTGTCAGAACGTATTGCATTACATTTTATGTCAAATAATGGAAAAAATCAACATCTCAGTTCAACCAATAAAATAACAAAAATCCTCTGGAAGCTTCGCACATAACCTCAGGATAAAATATTGTCAATTAACTATGTGCTTATTAGTTACTTCTCATTTCACACACCCATGAGGGGGGGAAATCCCTTAAAGCATTTCAGCAGCCAACAGTTAACGCACGAGTTCTTGACAAAAGCAAGTACCCCCCCCCCCCCCCCCATTCAAAATCATGAGTACCAAAATTCCAAAAAGGAATATATTCTAAAACTATCCAATCCACCTATGAAAGTAACACAATCAACAATCTCCTAAAAACGATTTAATAAAAAATTACTTCTGTTATCACCCACTTCTCTTACGCTTCAGCGACAACATTTCTCAGAACCTTTCAGCATCCAGAACTGAATCTGGTAGCCCTCCCAAAGAAAATGAGCTCTCTACCAACCAAAGTTTGTATTGCTCCAAAAACAAGTAAATGTTAAAGACCATCCAGACCAACCATGAAAAAAACCAATACAATCTCCTAAATCAAATCAATGAGGAAGTCTAGGTTTCTTTCATTGTACGAATGGGATAATATAACTGGCTGTAAACACATAGCAAACATCAACTTGACTGCTAGCTTTACTGTCTTGTTACCACAATTTAGACAACCTTAAGCTACATTTAGCTGACTTTGCAAAGCTCTATAGTAAATTCTATGAAAAGTGCTAACATTTCCGGACCTTTATAATCAAATGTTTTCCCATTAAAAATTTGGAACTATTTTTCCTGGACATTGATGAACATGCATGTGCAGACTTGCATGCAGTCTGTGTCTACACTGTAAAAAGAAAACAAATTTGACCATCAACTAACACATAAATGTTGCAATCAATGAGTTACAGTAGATCCCAAGTATATCAACAAAATAAGAATGAGAAGGGGGGAAATGAAGGCTGGACATGAAGGCTGCAGAGAAGCATGTATGTAACTTTTAGTCAATTCAATAGTTCAACTTAAATTGTAAAGAAAATGACAAAAACTCCATGAGATAGTTCACCTCATATAAGAGCTCGAGAGCACTTAAAGTAGTGAGCATATCATCTCTGTTGTTGATCTCTGCCTCAAATAACTTCAGCAAGTTTGCTTTGTGCACTGCTGATGCAACCGAACTAGAAAGTGAAAACAATTCTTTAATCAACGCCAAAACTCGAATTCGTCCCTGAAAATTTAGATTGGATGCATTTAGTTAAAGATTAAGGCGCCATATCAAACTTCAGTGTAACTTAAGTTCGTTCTTACATGAGTTCTGTTATTGCTAAACCAAAGTAGGAAACAAAAAAACTAAAAACTTGCAGTATTCAATTCACTCTCCAGCATCAGCATAAGTAATACGGTTTTCACTCCCCAGGCACACTGTATGAGCATCAATATAGTCAGCAATCAACACAGAACACAACAAATCATTATGTCGCTATATTTTCTGAGCTTGTCACAATAAATTCCTGTTATCTACACACTGGACTCCCACATGGTAGCTTACTTAGTTAGAACTGATACTACCCTCCACAAGAGCCATAGCTTTATCACTTGCACATTATTAAATAAATAACTGAAGTCTACTTGTCATCAATCTAAGGCAATTTTCATTTAGGTCTTGACACTCAATTCTCATTGCAACATTATCTACAATCATACTGCTCCTCCTAACTTGCCTATTCGTTAATACTCATTGGATATGCACAAACCATTGGAGTTAGTTCTCCCACGTTTCAGCCTTAAAATGAAGCCATTTCTAGTTGTCAAAAATGCACACCTTCTCATTATCCTATAGCATATAGGTATCATCCATCTTACTCTCTCATTTTAATTTTCGACTACATTCATTTCCTGGACATTTCTTCATTTCCAACTTATGGACGGGCAAACATCTCTGGTTTCGTAGCCATCTAATATAAAGATCATGTTTTTAGCACTGCAAGCTCACTTCAACAAGATAACAGTCCACATACTACGCAGCTGATTGTAATTCTCATAAATATGCATAAAGTACAAATTATTGTCAACGGTTAATAAATAATGTAGCAGACACTCAAATATCGTGGTGATTACTTCCTAAAATAACTGTACTGCAACTTGCTTCCTGCCATCTGATACTTGTGAGTTGTGATAGTCGAAATTGGGTGTGTTTAATGAACTTCTAAGAAGATATAATAGTTTTGTTTATTGTGTTAATTGACACTCTTTCAAAGAACATCTAGAGTTTCACCCAGAATCTGTTGAAGAGGGAGAAAAGTTGCAGCACCAGAGTAGAAATAGCAAATGTATGAAATATGTTGAAATGAGTAGAAATAGCAAATGTATGAATTATGTTGAAATGGTAAATCAGAATCATATTAGGGTTTCTCATGGCTCCAAATATATAGGAGTACGAATGGGTAATAGGTTATTGGGTCTTAACCCAATAACCCAATACTTAATTCTAACACTCCCCCTCTCCCCCTCAAGCTGGAGCATATATATTAATCATGCCCAGCTTGTTACACAGAATGGAAAACATCTTAGGTGAAGTAGCTTTAGTGAGAATGTCAGCTAATTGCTCTGAAGACGGAGTGAACTGAAGAGAGATCACTTTCTTTTCCCAAGCATCTCTGACAAAATTACAATCAACTTCAGTGTGCTTAGTTCTCTCATGAAACATTGGATTCTTTGCAATATGGATAGCAGATTGATTATCACAATGCATAGGCATAGATCCAAGCTGAGTAAAACCAAGCTCGGTCAACAGCTTCTGTAACCATATCATCTCACAAATAGTATAAGCCATAGCTCTGTATTCTGCCTCTGCACTTGATCGAGATACTATATCTTATTTCTTGCTCCTCCAAGTAACCAGATTTCCTCCAATAAAGGTGAAAAATCCAGAAATAGACTTTCTATCTCCAATATCCCCCGCATACCCAGCATTAGAATAGGCAGAGATGTGTAAATGTCCATGTTTCTTATACAGTAATCATTTTTCTAGACAACTTTTAACATAAGCTAAAATTCTCAGAGCAGCAATCCAGTGAACCTCTCTAGGTTTATGCATAAGCCTGCTCAGTACTCCGACTGCAAAGATAATATCAGGTCTGGTCACAGTAAAATAGATCAACTTGCCAATCAATCTCCTACATCAGCCTGCATCATCGAGGAGAGGATTTTATCACGCCATAAATCCACATTCACCTCCATGGGAGTATTTGTTGGCTTACACCCCAAAAGGCACATCTCTTCTAATAAGTCCAATATATATTTCCTTTGAGATAGAAGCAAACGGTCCTTTGATATGCAATCTCAATCCCAAGAAAGTATTTGGGTTTTCCCATATCTTTGGTCACAAAATGACATGAAAGGTACTCATTAGCCTCTGCTAAGGCAGCAATGTCACTCTCAATTAGCAAGATGTTATCAATATATACTGTCAGAATCACCAGACTAGATGTAGTGCGTTGGATAAAGACGGAGTGATCAGACCGACATCATTTGAAACCGACACCAGATATAGCAGTAGTAAATTTCTCAAACCATACCCGTGGACTTTGTTTGAGACCATAAATCGCCTTTTAAGCTTGCAGACAGTATTCTTCCCCTTAGCAACATACCCTAGAGGTTGCTCCATATAGACTTCCTCCTGCAAGTCATCATACAGGAAGGTATTTTTAACATCTAGTTGAAACATTGTCCAGTCCAGATTAACAGCCATAAATAAAAGTAGGTGAATGGAATTGAGATGGGCTACTAGAGAGAACGTCTCAAGATAGTCAACTTCATAGGTTTGAATATAATCCTTTATATCGATCAATCGAACCATCTGTGCAATACTTCAAGGTATAAACCTACAACCAACCACAGTAGCACCCGTCGGAAAAGATACAAGATCTCAAGTCCTTGTAGAAACAAGTGCATCCATTTCTTCATCCATGGCCTGTTTCCAAGCAGGAACTAACACGACCTCCTCATAGGACATGGGTAGAGATATAGAGGATAAGGACAAAGCAAACTGACGAGAAGAGGGAGTAAGACGGTCATAAGAAACAAAATCAGATATAGGATGATTAGTACAAGACCATTTACCTTTTCAATGAGCAATTAAAATGTCCAGATCAGAGGAAATAGAAATATTAGAAGGAGACAGACCTGCAACGGGAAATGACTGTTCGGCTGAAACAGAGAGGGACAAAAACTTTTGAACGGCGACAATACGTTAGTATTGACGGTGGTGCAGATGGCACAATGGAGGCATTTTGTAGTCCTGGAGAAGATCCATTAGCAGAAAGAACAGAAACAGGTAATGGAACAATAGTAGGAGCAATAGACGGAATAGGCACAGATGGATTGACAGATGGAGATGAACCAATCGAGGAGAAGTATGGAACAGACTCAAAAAATGTTACATCTGCAGACACAAAATATCTTCTAGTGGATGGGTTATAACAACGATAATCTTTTTGAGTACGCAAGTAGCGTACAAAGACACACTTAATAGACATTGAAGACATTTTATCCAGTCCTGAAGACAAATCCTGAACAAAACAAGTACAGCTAAAAACACGGGGAACCACAGAAAAAAAAACATGTGAACGGTATTATACCATTAAGAACAGGAGAGGGCATCCTATTGATCAGGAAACATGCACTGAGAACAACATCAGACCATAAATATTTTGAAACATGCATATGTATCATCAGGGTTCTAGCAACATCTAAAATGTGTCTATGCTTCCTCTCAACAACTTCATTTTGTTATGAACTATGAGAACATGAAGTTTGATGGATAATACCAATATTTGCACAAAAACGAGAGATGTCATCTTTCATGTATCTAACGCATTATCGGTACGAATGATACGAATAGAGGTGAAAAATTGGTTTTTAATTTCTTTGTAAAATATTTCAAAAACAATCGAAACCTCAGATCTCTCTTTTAATAGATAAAACCAAATCACGCGAGAGAAGTCATCAATAAAGACAAAGAAATATCTGTAACATTTCACTGAATGTATACGACAAGGACCCCAAACATCAGAATGGACTAACTCAAACGCAGAACTACTACGTTTATCAATACGACTCGGATAGGTAGCACGATGGTGCTTACCCAGTTCACAAGACTCACAACCTAAAAAAGAAACAAAAGATTGGATAGAAATGACAAATCTAAGCTTCGATAACGAGGGATGACCAAGGCGTTGATGTCATAGTAAAGGATGATCAGATTTTTCTGCAACAAGACCAATAGCGGGCGTATTATCGTCCAAATAGTAAATGCATCCTCTCATGCTCCGAACCAATCGTCATCTCAGTTGCTAGATCCTGAAAAACACAATAAGGAAAGAATGTTACTTTACAGTTGTGTTTGGTGAACTGATTGATAAGACAGTAAACTGATAAGAAATTTTGGAAGATATAAGACGTCAGTAAGGATCAATGATGAAGTAGCATGGAATACTCCATCACCAAGAACTGAAGAGTATGTACCATCAGCAATGCGGACCAATGTAAACTTATCAAAAAGTTTTAAAGAAACATATTGATCCTTTATACATGTCATATGAGAAGAGATACCAGAATCTAATACTCATGGCCTGTGAGGAGAGGCAATGTAGGCATCCATACCTGAAGAGGATGCATGAGTAGCAGAATGACTATTCTAAGAAGACTCGAGTTGACGCAACCGATCATACTCAGATTGCGAAATCTAAACAGTGGATGGAGCAGAAGTAGTTGTCGGAGAATCAACAGATGTATGTGTAATATCAACAATCTGGGCCCATGCAGGGCGACGAAACTTCTCCCAATACTTCTCAGAGATATGATTAGTCCTTCCATAATGTATGCACTGACGCAGAATCTTATCTGAGTCAACATGTCTCCCAAAGGTGCCACGTCCTCCCCCTGTGTCGCGGCCACATCCTCGACCACGATTTCTGTCACATCTGGAGAACATAACAGACTGATCAAATGATGGAGCGGTCGGTGTGAGAGATGCAATAGTCACTCCAGTAGTTACCTGCATAATTCTGGAGAATATAACAGTTAAGAAAGGGATAGTATCTCCCCCCGAGTATTTGGCCTCGTATCTGAGACTATAAAGTGGGACTCAGACCTGACAAGAACTTGGAGACTGCAAGGTCCCTATGATATCCCAACAAAGTTGGTGCATCCGTAACGACGGGCTGATGCATCTCTAATTCATCGATTAGATTTTTCAACTCACCAAAGTATTCAGGTACAGAGCGATCGCCCTGTTGAAGAGAAAAAATACGTTCATACAACTCGAACACACGGGATGCATTTTTCTCATTCCCGTACATAATTTTTAAATTATCTAATATCTCCTTAGCAGTGTTCAAGAACATGATACTGCTACTAATCTGGGCTTCCATGCTATTAAGAAGCCAAGTCATCACACAGCAGTCAGCAGAGATCCATGCGGGATAAGTAGGATCTGTAGATGCGGGAGGTGGGGCTAGAAGATGAGCTAGTTTATTCTGAGCACCAATGAAGATGCGAAAGACATGTGCCCAAAGTAGATAGTTGTTGCCATTTAACTTCACCGTGATCCCCAATATAATTTTGGGGGTAGAGATCTCAGCAATAGTAAGGGTAGTAATAGCAGCAGAAGAGATGTCAGATCTTATCGTTGTTACAGAACAGGATAGTACAGTAACAGGAGGATCATAATCTTTTTGTATAAAACTTGAAGGTCTAAAACAGAAACTCGAAGGTTAGAATAGAACCCGAAGGTTAGAACCTGAATGTTAGAATAGAAAACCCGAAGGTCAGTTTTCAGAAGCCCGAAGGTCAGAATAGAAAACACGAAGGTCAGTTTTCAAGAACCCGAAGGTTAGGTTTTTTTAATATATATATATATATATATATATATATATATATATATATATATATATATAGTTTTGTTTTTGTTTTTGTTTTTTTTCGAAATCTATAGGCTCTTACACCCTCATCAAGAATACATCACACCTCTCCTTTCACAAATCAGGCCCAACAAAAAGGTCCAAACCTAAACAACAAAAAAAATACAGCAACTTAAAAAAAAAGGGGGATCGGAGGCAAAGACAAACGACAACGATGACAACAACGACGACAGACGACGACGACGACAGAGGGCGACGTCGGCGACTAGATCTGGGGTCGGCGAGCTTCGAGAAGAAGGGAACAGGCGTCGGCGAGCTTGGAGAAGAAAGGAACAAACGTCGACAAGCTTGGATAGCGACGCATCTGGCGTCGCGGGCGTTGACGAGCTTGGACGGTGAGCACAGAGACGGCGACGAGCACTGAGGATGAGAGATCTGGCGGCTGCGAGCTCGAGGAGCGACAGATCTGGCGTCGCTAGCGTCGACGAGCACTGATGGCGAGGATACAGGCGGCGGGGGCTTCGGCGCAGAGGTAGCAGTGGGACTTCGTCGGCGTAGGTACAGAGCGATTTTTTGTGTTAGGGTTTGGAGGGTGATGGCTCTGATACCGTGTTGAAATGATAAATCAGAATCATATTAGGGTTTCTCCTCGTGGCTCTAAATATATAGGAGTACAAATGGGTAATAGATTATTAGGTCTTAACCCGATAACCCAATACTTAATTCTAACAAAATAGAATAGTAATAATCTTCTGAGAAATCAGTCAACTACTCTATTCTAGATTTTTCCAAGATGACTAGATTTCATCAAAAAGATTTACATGAAAAATTGAAGCCTAGTGCAGCACAATGAATTGACATGAGTTTATTTGTTGTGCTTCCAGTACCTTAATGTCCATCTCTCCAGTACTCCACCTATTCTTACAAACATTTTCTACTGAGATATCTGGTTCCTGGTTTAAAAAAGCACAACTTTTTTTAGAATTTCCCTTGTTTCAAAACTATACATCCAGATGGGCCACATCTAAAATTCAACCACGTTACTTCTCCAGATCCATCTTGGGCAAACTCTCATGAGCAATCCCTATGGTTGAGGAGACGGCGGTCACGACGCTAATATTATATATTACCTTTGAAATGTAGCGAATAGTGAATGCGACCTTCTATTCATGCACTTGCCATATACACATTTTTGGGCAAATTTGTAGAAGTTTATGCCTTTAATATATAGTTCAGCAAGGCTCTTATGCCTTTCCTTTATAACTTTCGAGGCCCAAAATTTTAAAAACAACAAGGGTTGGAGTTCAAGTAATGTTATATCTATAAATGTTCGAGAGAAAAGAGAAACTTCCAAAATTTGTCAACAGAAGATCTGTTTGAAGCATTAACAATTTGTAACAGGAACCTAATGTGCTAAGTCACTCTGAACTAGTGCATTATTCAACCAAAGCCTATAGTCATCAATAACAGTGCATTTCAGTGTGTACGAGTAATAATTTAAACTAGTAAGTAGGCAACAAGTGTGCAAATCCCAAGAAGTCGACATCACGTATTTGTAAGTTACATCATATATAAAGAAATAGTATACACCAGAATCATTGAATGCGCAAATGTACGTGCAATGGAAGTTAAAACTTAATTATTCTAATTTTTACATAAAAAGGTTGCTTTAATACCCTAAAGTATCATCAGTTTTTTTAAGATCTCATTATAATGTTTTTTCGTTTGATATGCTATATTTTATTTGCCTTATTTGACTGATAAAAATATTTCAATTTGAGTGACGACGTAATGTCCTAAATAATATTATTTAGAAGTCTTTTTTTATATTATCTCTTCAATTTATTATATTAATTATTTTTAGCCTAAATATCTAGATATGCGCTTTCAATAATATTTACATTGGAACATATTGAAATTCTAATTGTATTTATGTTTATCCATTTTTGGTAAAGAATTTTATCATTTCCTATTTATATCTCTTATAATATGCAATGTAATAGATATATTATTAGTGAGCTTAATACCAAGCTCATGTTAATATTTTAGAAAGTTCTTAAAAAAGAAAGAGAAAAGAAAAGAAAGGAAAAAAAAGTACTACTATAAAATTATGATTCTACCCTTCCAAGTTCCAAATACAATAGGAATGGAGAAAATATCCACCTCTCATTCATTTTTTGCTACCCCTGCTATTTCCATTATATAGTAGTAGTAGGTTGATGATCTAGAATTTCATGTCATTAAATGATCTAGAATTTTTGAAGAAGGAAATAGAAAAGAAAAAGAAAGTGAAAAAGTATCCTTGAAAAAAAAATGATTTAAAATTTTCATATTATTAGATGATCTAGATTGTTCTTAAGAAGGAAAGAGAAAAGAAAGATAAAAAGTATTCTTATGAAATTACAAGTACACCCTATAAATTGTAAAGGCAAGAAGAAAATGTCCTTCATTCCTTTGTTTTTTTATTGCCCTCACAAAGCATGTTTATATAT
>BQKN01063671.1:64913-83534 GCA_022839385.1 Asparagus kiusianus
AAATCTCAAAGCAAATAAAGAAGGTGAACAAGTATTTCTACCCATATTGGAGCTTTAAGATTTGTGCTAGCTTGTGATGAAAATCAATGCACATATCTCAAAGATACCCTTCATGTCTTGCACAAATCTCAAAGCAAGTCTGTCTAATGGATAAGAAAGTTGCTGAATAAGTATTTCTATCAACTTAAGTTTATAGGAGCTTTACTCTACACAAACACATGAAGGCTCGGAAGGCAGTAGGGTAAAGCTTAAATTCAAATTAGAATTAGCACGTGATTTAAAAAAAGGTTATTACAGTAATTGTAACTTTAAAGTTCTAACTGACAGAAAATAAAAGATAATCAAGAAAATTTTTGGAAAGTAAGTTTACAGCTATAGTTCAAGAGAATGCACATCATACCAAAGAAGAGCAACGAGATGCTACATGTTCAAGCTGAACAGATTCTTGAGTGCTTGCCGGAAAGATGACATCCTATGCAGAAACCATACCTTCACTATTACTAACCAAGACATGAACATGTTTTGGAAATGAAACAAATGATGCAGTGACATACAACCCTTACAATTCCTTCAGGAGATTGGACAATATTCTTTATGGCACCCAAAGCTGCTGCTGAAGTTTCTTCATTGCTGTGACATAATAGAGATGTACACAAGGATATAACTGGTTGAAATACTTGTGGACTAGCAGTAAAATAGAAGAGGAAAGCCAGAAACCATCGTACAGAAGACATAGATTAGAATGTCCTATAACAAAAGCACCAAAAGGACGCAATACATACAAAACACTTAAAAAAGAATTGATTGCAAATAAATTGCTGACTACTCGATACGAAGACTAGTCGTCTGCATTATTAAGGATGTGCTCTCACAAGTCACAAATCCAGAATAAAAAAATAAAATAAATAAAATAAAAGGAAACTCATTTTTGGCACAATATTTTAGGTTTACTGATGACAAATCAGATTTTAGTCTTGAACGTAAAGATGTTATAACCTAGTTTGCAGTGATATGTCGGCCAGGTTTTAGGAACAAACAGTTATTGCCCACTGAACCTGGTAAGAATTCACTAATTAGATCTGAGATTCAATATGGGACGTGTACTTGCACGAGATAAGAAAAAAGGATTCATTCTGCAATACAAATAAAAATACATGTGCATGAAGAATCATGTACAAATACATGCATTCAAATCTTTATGTGCATATATAATTATGTTAATGTATCAATTATCAAGTATACTGATAAACGGTGCTTAGAGAAAGACGAGGTTGCAGTTAACAGTCAAGTTTATGCAGATTTTTGGACCATTGAATGTTGATACGCTGATGCCTGGTATTATACTGCCACAGTCTAATGTATGAAGAGTAACACTGCACTGTGGTTTATTTAAGTTTGTAAACAGAACTTATTAAATGGGAGATATATTCTGTACTATAAGCATGGATTTCATTATTGATTACAAAAGTATATGGGAAACATGTTGGAGAATTCATAAGAACCAGAGCCCACTGTCTAAGAAATTGGCCTATTGAAGTTTGGCACAGATTTCATAGAAGATACTTATTTTGATAACATCAGAATATTGCACAACATATTTATTAATATATTGGGGAAAAAATTAACTATGCAAAAGGGTATGTTTGGACCATGTTCTGGTACAAGCCAATATACACTTGCAAAAGAGGGAGAAGAGAAGCTAACGCTAAACTAGCATATGAATCCAATGCAGCCAATCCAGGCACATGGAAAAGCAAAACCAAGCAACCAAAGACAACATATTTCTCTATGGACTCCTTTTGGACGAGCATCTTCATGACTTATGTTATGGTTCAAGGTCTACGTAGTTGATGAAGATTAAGCCTCTAAATAGTGGTGCTGGAAAAAATAGAAACCCCATAATTTATTTCAGATGCATATGTGTTAGAATTAATCCTTTAAAATTCTATAGCACTTCTATGCAATGTTTAAAAAAACCGGTTAGATAACCCATTATAACCCGTTTTGTAATTTAACGGTGTCCTCTTGTTAGGTAAGACGCCCATTTAACGCTATAACTATTTAACTCAAGGAAAAAAAACATGTTATATTGCGTTGAATATGTGTTATGTTATATAACCAGTTGACATGGGGTTTTTTAGGTTAAATTGCATCTCTAACTAGGATGCGTGGTTGCATCTCCACCATCAAAATCATTTAAACCCTACCTCTTTTAGTCCCGATCACCCTATTCTCTTTCTATGAATATGCGATCTCTTCGTCTCCTCCAACTCAAATCCTAGCTCATTGCCTCCTCTGAAACTTCTCCGGCTATCAACGGCTTTTGCGACTCCAGCGAGGTAAATTTTTTATTTTTCAGTTATATATGGGGCATCACAGTTTATATTTTTTAAATAAATAGTGATTCTGAAATCACCTTCCAAATTCTAATCTTTTATATCGCCAATCTACCCTAAATCATATCAAACTTGTTGCTCCATTACTTTACCCTTCAACATAATTTTTTAAGATTTGTCACAGAATTAGAGTACAGAGATTAATTAGTGGATTACTTATGTTGGTGAGATTAATTACTTTCAGTTATTACCTGATTTTTATTAGGTTTTAGCTTTCATTTTTCAGTTAATACTAGCTCTTGTGAAGTTAAGTATGCCCGCAACCTCTGTACATGGAAATTTTCTTACTGTTGTTACATAATCATGTTTAGTTTGGTTGATGTAGTGAACTTGATTAGGAATTAAAATATTTTTGTGAAGTTAAAGAACTCAAGAGTTAGAAGTTATCTTAGACACGCTTTTATTGCCTTAAACTTGACAACGTTAACGTATTTGATCATCTGATGATGCTTTTTGGAATGATTGTTAGTTATATATGTAAGTTGTTAGTCATATGTGACTAACATTTGTTAAGAAATTGTGATGCTATATTTTTATATTTGATAATGGTGATGTTATGTTTGAAAAGTTTGATGATTTTAAATATTGAAGTTATTATGAATTGTTAGTATTTATAAAAAATCTAAATAATTAATAAAAAAATATACCCTATGTTATGCATTACATTTTTTTTGTATTTTTTCCCTTAACTCTTAAAAGGAGGTCAAGCATTACATAACCCATCTTTATTATTTTCAACATCGCTTGTACATATTGTGAGGTTATCTTTTATACTTAGCAGCATTAATTGGATCTTGAACTTATGTCTCGAGGTTCACCAGGAATTAAAACTTATATTCAAGAAATTTTCTAGGTTATCATGTGTACACAAGCACTAAAATACACTGGTAATAGAACAATATCAGTCAGACAAATGTGCTACCACCTCCAGCTACAATTACACAGCAGTAAGTTGTGAAGCCACACAACAATCTAGTGGGTGCCCCTTCTAGAATGCATGAGACAACTCAGGAACCCAGCCAGCAGTCGAGCAATCCTTCTGCCAAGGATAAACGACTATTAGGCTTGATGAGTGGGGGGTGAAGCAGGTCTTTGTAAGGAAGAGCGCTGCAGGTGGCAATGGGAGGTTGTACAATGTCTTCCATATTATAATACCAATCCTTGGATAGTATCATCAATAGCTATTTTTAGAGAAAGACCATGGTGTCAAGTCTGCAGTTGCATGTTAAGGCAAGATGAACATTATGGTAAGTTTATTGCACAGAGGTCTTGGCTAGTGAGCTAAATTGTGCAATTAATGAAACATTGTTAGGAAAGAGGGAAAACGCGATACAAAGCTGCCAATTTTGATACAGTGAGCAATCAACTTTTACTGCAGCAATGGGCACTAAATTTAAACATTTAAAATCAATGCACTTAAACTACTTACACTGAAGGAAAAACATATGACCAAAGGTAGAAGTTGCAATGCATGAACGGATATTGCCCGAACTTTTCCGCTAAACTCCCATGCTTCTCGTACTTCTCTATTACTATCATTATTCAAAACCATCATGCATATTTGTGTACATTATAAGAATATGCTAAAAGATTGGTCCAAACATTGTGGACCTTTGGTAGCAAAAAATGTAATGTAAATGGAAAATATCACAGGACGAGAAAATGTTGACATGGGACCATCATAATATGCATCCTAGGATGTGAAAAAGAATAAGGCCCATTAAATTCTTGCAATACGGGGAAATGCATTATATATATGCTGTCATAATTTGAGAACTAAGTTCTGCTTTTGGTTACAAGAAGGAAAGTTCTTGTACATGCATGTTTAAAATCTTCCACCCTTCATGGCTCTGGTTTCAATGTCGAGGATGAATTGCTATAAGATTCAACATGATGCCCAAAAAAACACGTCCATGTCACACATGAATGTCACAACAAATGACAAAAAATAAATTTAGGAAAAGAGAATTCATCATACCCTTCAATTAGGCAATCAACTAGAAGTGAATATATGTCAAATCCAACAATGGTCTTCACAATAGTTCCTCTATCTTCAGCATTCTCGAGAATATAAGAAACCTGGTGCGATTTAAGTTTGACATAAGCATTGCAAATAATTAAAAAGATAAAATCATAAACTGTTATTCGAATAAGTCTCAAGAGAGAATTTTTCTTAAAAGAAAAATAATAAATCCACTGAAACGTTGGATTGTGTATAACACTTAAATCTGTAAATTTTGGTAAATGATGAAGACAAATTTGCTATCAAGAATGATTCCATCCTATTGCATAAGTGCATTGCAGTGTTGAGTTGTCGGACAACCTGTATTGCCCAATCGCAAGAGAGAATTTTTCTTAGAAGAAAGTTAAGCTAGTCCATATATACATTTTCTGCACTTTCATAGGCACCATTCGCATGTATGGTAGTGAATAATGGTACTACCAGACAGTTTCATACAATATCTATTTTATGGTCATAGACGTTAGGAAATGATCTCGGCTCACGGTATTTTAATGTTTTATGAATGATAAACCAAAAACTTAGATGAATTATGGTTATAAACGGAAAATGCTTCCAGTGTGGCTGTCACATAGTTAGAATTTAATACTGTGGATTCAAAGATGATAGACAATATTATACACGTGAATATAGTATGATAAGACAATGTTTTTAAAACAGAAGAAATGAAAAGTTCTCGAACAATGGCACCAAAGTGGGGACAACCACTGAATCACACTTATAGAATAGATTAGTACATAGATCATAATAGAGCTGCATCAAGGTAATGCTGGTGAGCATGCCAACCACAAAAGAAACCCAGTGTAAAAATTAGGAGCAGTGACATATCTTTTCGAGCTAGTAAAGGAATTAAGAGACCGATAATTATAATTTCATCAGTAAAGACAAGTTAAGATTGAACCCTCACAGATTTACAAGCCAAACATCTGAGAGTATGTGAGTTAGCTCGCAGACCAGCCTGGAGAAAGGACTGTAACAGAAAAGTTAATATAAGAGAATGAGTTTATTTGCAGTTAATAATATAAGAGAGGATTTAAGTTCATTTCCAGATCAGTAAATTATTAAATATTTATCTAACGCCGTCAACTTCATACAGAGAAAAGGTTTCCAAAGATACCATTGCCAATCTCTCTCCCACATGTGATTAAACCTTAGTGTAAGCCTTTCAACTAACAAGAAAACAGTTGAAAATTAGCCCAGAACAATTTCAAACAAAAATGACAGACAAGAATCATTTTATTAGTATAGTATCCTCCCTCAGATATACAATAACCTTCAAACTTATTCATAGACTGTTTTTGAAGCATAACTGCTTTCATTTGTTTACTCATATCAATCAGAAATGCCAGTAAGAGACAACATATGGGATAAGGAGTGTATATTACTTCAGAAAAGGTGTTTGCGCCTATTAATGGTGATCAAGGAATATGAGTTGTAACAGAATAATCCATTAAACCAAACCTCAAGGAAGTAGGGTACCTTCTTTTCCTTTTTCCCTTTTTCTAGTGGAGATGAGAATGCTCTACTTGTCAATAACATTAACAGAGAATTCAGATAGGTCAGATATCTTAATAATCTTCTTCTTTTTTAGTAGATATAGATCCACATCTGGAAAATGTAACTTACTACCCAGTAACCTTATTTGATAAAATAAAATTCATATATGGATAATAGTCCAATATTAACAAATAGCACTGCAGATTGGTATATAGATAATGGTCCATTAAAAACATAGCTACCCGAGTTCATTTTATGGGAGATACTCGCACTTATAGCTAACAAGTATTTAAAATATTGTAGAATATCAAGAAGCTTGCCCAGAATTCCTAATCCCCACAGTTCACGTGCCTGAATTTTGACCTACTTAAAGATGGAAGTGTGCCCCTAAGCACGAAAGAAGAAACAAAACAAATCTGCTACCAGCTAATGATCTATTATACGACACACAAGAAACTGGTCAAAATGGGATAGAAGCGGATTTTGGACTTTATTTCCGATTAAAATAGTCATGAGTTTTCAGCAAGTGGGATCTCAATCATAGTGGACCAAAGAAACTTGGTCTTAAATTTCTAGGTATGCAATTCCTCCAAGCTGAGAACCTTCTGTGCTTCACATCATTAGTCCATCAAGCCCCAGCCATTCTCCATAACTCTTTTCTGTTTATTCTTCAACGTTCACATGCTTATGTTTATTTGGTACAGCATATTTAGAAGACATTGCTCAATATTTCTAGATTGATTCAAAAAAGTTTAACATCCATTTGTCTAATGAGTTATACTTTATGATGATCTGTTTTAAGGCCACTAAACTCACTAAATAATCAAGAGGATTGGTGCTTGATAACCTTCAATAATTCAGTATAGGTTTTATATATGCAACTTCTATTTGCCAAAGAGATGAGACACAGAACTGAGAGATGAAGAAGTATAAACACGACAATCCTCAAAATCTGGCAACGCAAATGAAATAGCTGAAAACCCGTAAAAGATCTATTACATAGTCAATTAACCAAAGCCCAAATACAGATTAAAAAAGTAGCAGTTCTGAAGAAATGTTACGTACAGTATACTGCAGCAGGAGAGAGGCACCATATTTTGTTCTGAATAATCTATCTAAACATGCAACAACAGTAGCTTCTGCCCCAGGTCTGTCCACCGAACTTTGTAACACACTGCAAGAATTAAGGTTCAGTCTCCAAGCAAAATAATCGCAGCCATTCATATGAAACTTGTAAATGAAAAAAAATTCATAGCAAAACAAACATATGTGAGAAAAAATTTCATTGTCATTTAAACTCTTGCTACTAATGAATCCTTATTAAAAATGATGGAAATGTTGAAGTTACTTGCTCTCATCAATAATGTATTCAGGGAGACGAATTTGACCTCACAGAAAGTAGTGATATTAAAAGTACGGAAAACAGTATATAGTATGATAAACGTGATGTGGGAAGCTCTTTTCAGTGTCTTCTCCATTTCCTATTGAATGGATCACCAGGAAACCAAGACAAAAAAAATCTTAAGAGCACCCAGCAAGTGCATGATGACATGCCGATTTTACATGATGCTAAAAGCAATGATGTCGATAGAAAAATGGTAGGACTTATCCAATACAACACAGAAAAAAAGAGATATTCAACAAAACAACATGGTGAAATTGACTTCGAGAAACAGAAATGCAAGGTAACCGATAGTGGATAGCGTTGTGCAACAGTGAGGCACCATTAAGGCTATTTAGGGTTATAGCAGCAAAATAGCGACAAAAGTATAAAGTGAAATAGCAGTCCAATTTAATTATGTATAAATATTCCAAAAAAAGAAAAATCTAAAAATTCTATAAATGCATATTTGATGATTTATAGAGATCCTAAGCATAATAAAGACGTGTAACAATCACATAATATTAACAAAAGTAGTATACAGAATGAAAAAAACGTACATGTTTATCAAAAAGACCATTACTTGTACCATTCTTTCTAACTTTTAAGTCTCTAATAGAAAATCTCTCAACAATAGAAAAACATTGATCAGTAGCAACATAATCGTATTAACTATTTGAAACTTAACATAAAAATGAAGTCTTCAAACATAGATAAATGAGTAATATTTACCCCTATTTGCCACTATTTACGGTTATTTCGCGCTTTTGACCGCTTTGGCAAGCGAAAAATGCTCATAAACGCTATTGTTCACCGCAATCAGTGAAATTGTAGCAATAGACTCTACTACCGCTATTTGCGCCGCAACAACGCCGCTATCAGCCGCTATTTACAACAGTGCAGAAATGTATCACAATGATGACAGAGGACCAATACCAGTGACTGCTGTGAAGAAGAGAGGGCGAAGAGGGTGTGGGATTGTTACCCTCATGATAAAAAGAACTAGCACAAAAATGAAAGATAATTTTGTAAATGGCCGATATAAATTTATGAAACCTACTGAAAGTAAAAGATTGAGAAGATTTGTGAATTGTGATACAAGTGAATCTTTTGGAGTGACATGTCACATGTGTCCAAAGGAAATAAGCACAACTTAAAACCTCCCCCAATGAAAAGGGGTTAGCTATCAAGCAAGGCTCCATGAAGATTTGACAGAGTTTTGTAATCAGATGGTCACCCAGCACCAAACCCCACTCAGTTGATGATAAATCACCGGGTAGTGAATTACGAACGAATAAGTGACCAGTCATAACCTGAGAACCAGTTGGCATCCTCCAAATTCCCCTGCACTCGAGGAAAAGCCATCTAGAAAAAGAGAAAAGGCTATCGCCTTGCAATAGTGAACCTATTCAACTATTGAGGCATAAAGAAAGGCAAAAATCAAATAGAATAAAATGCAAGTATACTGATGAGCTTACCATAAAAAAGAACAGAAAGATATTTGGTTTGGTTGAGGCAATATATTTAACTATGAGGCATAGAGAAAGCCAAGAGCAAAATAGATGAAATGTCAAGATAAGTTTGTAGAAGAGACTGCATTAAGCCAGGTGATTACAGGTACTCCAACCGTTTGGGCTTATTATGAGCTCAAAGCCTGTATTCTTCAATTTAACAGTTCCTTCTATGTTTCTATTTCATAAATCTGTTGCAAGATTAAAATTTCAAGAAATCTCAAGCTACATCCCACTTAATAATAGTTTCAATCCATGTAAGTCTTGATTCAGAAAATTACTCTTTCCTCCTAGTAAGATGCTATTTACCATTTGATGGGTTCTTTTAAGTAAAGGACTATAATACATGTGCAAAACCTATTTAATAATTGGGTCAACTTTAAATTATCATCCTATATGATAATTTGATTGACCTTTCAAGTTAAGTTATTTGAACAAGGACTTTGAAAAGACTTAGATGGAATATTTGAGATAAAGTGGTAAGTAGTTTAGTCAGACTAAACTCCATCACTTGGTAAGCCCCGTTGAGAAAAGAAATTTTATTGGGTAAATACACATAAGTACAATGACAGCTTATCTTTCTTGGGTGAATATACTCTACTTCTCCTTTATGACTGCATTCCACATAATGCTCCTTAATCAATAGTTAGAAACAGGTCTTGGAAGTATTATAAATATTTTATTCCCTCATAGATAAGAAAGGTTTATATTTGGTCAACAATGGGAAGTGGGAATAAGTCAAAGCTGGACGCAACCCTTGGTTTCTCTTTTCCTGGTGCATTACATAGTTTCCTTTTAGGCAAAGCGCACCCCCCCCCAACAACAAAAACCCACCACCACCACACCCCTCCGCCACCCCCACCCCCACCCAAAAGAAAAATATCCCTTTTGTAACAGTTCTGCATGCTTACCAATTTGGTTTTATCAAATATACCTATGTTCTCCTGTTAATTTAGAAAACGTTCGGTACATTATGTTGCCAACTTGATTAAGAAAGAAAAGGAATATCACATGCAATGATATTGAACAGCAGCAACTTGGAACGAGAACAACTATCAGACCTCACTTTGCAGTAATATGCTACCATTTCTATGTTACCTTGGAACCAACAGGGATTGAGACTTTATACTAAATTACTTGTATGTTTTGTCAGGCAATGGATAAAGGGAAACTCAGCATTTTACTCATTATATTCTGTTAATTGATGTCTAGCAGTATAATCTAGCAGTAGGATACAGTAACTCGAATACATGCTTCGGGAAACCTCTTGAAGACTGATAAAACTCCAAGGACTCCAAATCATGGCCTGTGATGTGCTTCATTACTCTTATTTCTTATGTGATGTCGTAGTTAGCTAATTTTGGAACTCAAGTCATACAAAGGTAAACTATCCCAAGTCTGGTGGATGTACTGTTCTTAACGTTTGTTGTAATGCTAAGTTTCCACTTTATCACAACAACTCTTTTCCAGTCAATACACGATTAATTTCCAACAATAGAAGGGGTTTACCTTATCCTGGTTTTCAATTCTTGAGGACCTGAGACGGTCATTCTCAATAACGTCCATCATCTGCCAATCGCTAGCATACTTTTAACCATGTTCGCAGTTAATGTTCACTCTTCTTTCCACATATCTATCATGTTTCTTGCATGTTGCAAGAATAAATATTAGCAGCATTCATTGGTACAACAATCATAATTTCCACATCATCTCCTCCCCCTTGCAGGTGAGGAGTGTTTTACTTTTTGCAAAGTATTCTTTTAAGGCTCGTGATAATTTTCAAAGTGTGGGAGATCTACATCTTTGCAATTCTTTTCCTCACTATACACCACTCTGAGAATTCAAACAAAGCATGCATTCCCAATATAATCGTCAATAATGAACTCCTATATTCCTCCCCTAACAAGTTCAAGGCCTTCAATATATCAAACTCCGACTACCACTTCAGTAAATAAACGTCTCTATCTCGTGAGCCACTTACTCCTCCAGTACATTCACGTTCCCGGTGCTTCCTCTATGAAGCCCTCCAATCTAAAGGACGCGTGTACATCATTGAGGAAACATTTATAAGCCAGCAGCCCGTAGACTATATGTACAGGGGCGGACCTATGTTATAAGTTAGGGGTGCATTTGCACTCTTAACAATTTGGAAATTGCGTATCGATTCTTTCTCAACTTGCAATCCGCCCCTCCTAGTTTTAAAACATTTGCACCCCAACTCTCACTTATAGATCACTAAACAATTAGCAACGCACTTGAGTTTAGCTTATTTTAAGTAAATTATTAGTGAAAGTTCTCAATTTGTTTAAACTACAGGCAAAATTTGATACATTAAGCTAATAAAGTGTACTAAATTGCATTTCTATCAGGTGAGTTTTATATTATTATATCTTTATTTTTAGATAAATAGATATTTGTCATCTGCCCCTCTAAAAAAATCTGGATCTGCCACTGTATACATATTCCTCGTTCATCAAGTCAGTAACTCAAACCTCAACACAACAACAGCAAAGCATTTATCTCCAACACACACATAATTATATGTAATAATAATCATAATAAAGACTTTCCTTCTCGATGACATCTTTTCCATAGCTCTATAAAACAATATTTAACAGTCTACATTAGTTAAAATATGTCACGACTTTGTAAATTTATTCTTCATAGTGATTTCTCTAAAAAAAATGCGCGATTTCTTAATTGCCATCAAGTAACTCTACAAATGAGCTCAGAATCAACCACAGAGAGAGAGGTAAAGTACCTGAAGAGGAAAGTAAGGGGGAAGCGATCGAGAAACTCCTTAGCCGCATCATCGGTTAGCAAACCTAATACAAGAAATAGAAGAGAATAAACATTAATTTGACAACTAAGAAAGAGATCGGAGAGTGGTCGATAAAGAAGGAGAGGGGTTTGATTAGACCAGGATACGAGGCGAAGTCGGAGGCGGCTTCGAGGAGAGGAGCGAGATCCGTCGGCGGTGATTCTGCGGTCTCCATTTTCGTCTGCGATGATTTCTCGGTGAGTGAGAGCAACCTCACTCGTTTTTTGTTTTATTATGATGGGTTTATGTGCCACGCGGCAACAGAGAGGAGCGCTAGGGCGGCGGCTTCTTGGCTTGGGGAAGACAGGTGGTCTTGGATGCTGGCTGCAAAATTTTGATTTGTTAGTTGAGTGTTTATGCAAAAATGTGGACTTGGACGGATGTCGCAGTAAATTTAATGGCTTAACTGCAAAACAATGCCCCACTGCTTCACCGCCCCTACAAAAAAGGGACCTCTGTTTTTAAACCTTGCAAAAACGTTAACCAAAGTTTCAGAATGTTTCAAATAAATGCCCCAAAGGCAAAGTTGTAAAACGTTACAAATAAATGCACCAAAGTTTTGAAGTAGTTGCAAGTTGATTCCTTCCATGATTTAGCCATTGGAATAAACGGGGAATATTTTCCCGCGTGACTAGTGAAGTGTTGTTACAACTATTATATGCCATTAAAGTTGATTTAAATTAATACATAATCACCCTTGTTGATAATATTGTGTTAGTAGTGGGTTTAGTTTCACATTGGTTATGAGAACAAACTTTACCCCCCTCTACTTGTATATATTCACCGTTGGCGTTATTTAGTTCGTCGCTGACGATTTGTCGTCAGCGATGATAATCGCTGACGGTTTACCTGTCGATGTTTATAATATCGCTGACGAGATTGCCGTCAGCGATGATTTATTATCGCTGACTGCTTTTGTCGTCAACGTATTACGGTCAGTAAAATACATTACTGACAGCTCCCTGTCAGGCTTAATTCTTTTTTGACGGGACTTTTGCTGACAGCTTATCTTTGTCCGCTAACAGTCAAGGATATATATCGCCAACGGGGAATTAGGCATTCTTGACGGGATTTCCCGTCAATGATACCTGGTTTTCCACTAGTGAAAATTTACCCAAGACTCTCTCTCTCTCTCTTACTTTAACATGGTATCAGAACTTTATTTAGGGTTTCCCAAATAATAATAAAAATCAAATAAATAAAACTTCCCCTTCTAAGTCACTTATCTCAGTCACCGCAGGAGATTTCGGCCGCTGCCACTGTCGCAGATCTCTACTTGTATATATATAACCTTCGGATTCTTTTTTAAACCTTCGGGTTCCATTCAAACTTTCAGGTTCTATTTTAAACCTTCACGTTCTATTTTAAACCTCCAGGTTCCATTCTAACCTTCGGGTTCTATTTTAAACCTTCAAGTTCTATTCTAACCTTCGGGTTCTATTTTAAATTTTCGGGTTCCATTCTAACCTTCAGGTATTTTCGTTCAAAGATTATTATCTTGAACTTCGATTTGTTGTTATAGATCCTTCGGAGAAGATTCCTAAACCACCCTCTACCCATCAATGATCAAAGTAACTGGGCAGGGTGGTCCACCATTGTCACAAATGCCTTGCGTGGCGCTAGTCCGCTTGATGATCTCACTAGTACGGGGCCAATTCCACCATCCATCAGGCATCAGCATTGTTGCTTCATCCAGTACTGTTATATCTGGCAGTGGTGATGTCGATCTTCAGACCACTCGTGCTCTATATGTCAAGGAGAGTTTGGACTAGCAGTTGCAGGAATTTTGTGTCATGGATTATCCCACTCGTTGTGTTGGCTTCGATCTCACTGTCAAAATTGGTTCGGTTCCCTCTGCTCAGGCTATGTGGACTCGCCTCACTGAGTGTTCTGGTGCACGAGAGGCATATCTTTTGCAACGCGTTGCTCTACAACGCAAAGGTAGTTCCTCTCTGCAGTCTCATTTTGGACAAATATAAGCTTTTTGAACAGAATTACGCTCCATGTTTCCTGGACGTGATTCCACATATGAAGACTAGCTAGCCTGGTATGAGCGGCATGAGGTGCATCAACTATTTTAATCCCTTCCTGAATATTCAACTATGGCTGATTAACTACTTTATCAATCTCAATTTCTGACTTTGGCCTTAGTTATGAGAGCTCTCACTATTTATAAGGCCCGGTAACAGACAGCACGACTCAATTTGTCAACAGACACTCCTACCTTTTCACTCTAGACTGATGTCTGTACATGTCACTGCTTTTGTTATGAATTATACTTCTCAACAGGCTCCCTCTCCACGGGCTCGATATAAGCTCTCTTGTAAATATTACAAGAAGGAAGGACACCGCATTGAGACATGCTTAAGTTTCATCCTGGGTTACGATCCTCAGGTACTGGTTGTTGTTGGCGATCCCCTCCGTATTGATCCTCTCGTACACCAGGATTGCTGGCCAATACTATACCTTCTACTGCTTTAGACTCAACTATTCAAGCTATTGAAGGTCTTCGCCGATAACTTGATGCTTTTCAGCATATCACCTCTACATCCACTGCACAACTCTCTGGTATGTATTTTGGTGGTTCTTCAGCTAACCCTTTGGTCACCGGTATGAATGATCTTTGGGTTTTTTTTACTTTGGTTGTTCCTTTCATATGACTTGTAATACCTCACTTTTATTCTTTGTCTTCACTTCATTTTTTTCTTCTCCTTATCTACACAGCTGCTGGACAACCATTATCTATTACTCAGTATGACTCTATTACCCTACAAAATGATCAATCTGGTCGTCTAACACTTGGTCTCGTATATGTGACTCCTCAGTTGTGCTTGAATTTAATTTCTATTAGCTTTTTATATATGGCTAGCCTGCTTGTCTCATTTTCTTCTGATACTTGTCTTGTGCAGGATCCATAGATGGCTAAGACGGTTAGGGCGGGTCGTAGGAGGGACAAGCTATATTTTCTGGAATATCTTCACCTTTCAGAGTCCATACGTCCATGTTCTCTTGTTGTTTCTGTTTGTTCATCAAAACCCTCTATCTCGCTTCCTACCAATTTGTAGCATAGAAGACTTAGTCATGTGTCTAATAAAAGATTGGAGAGTCATATTCAGTCTGGAGTATTTGGTCCTGTATCATCTAGTTCTAGTATTGAGTCATGTACTAGTTATAAATTAGCTAAATTCATTGTTTTACCATTTAAAATGAGTACATATGTAACCACTTCCTTATTTGATTCAGTACATTCTGATATTTAGGGGCCGGCTCCTCTGCCTTCTTCATCTGGCTACCTATATTATATTAGTTTTATCGATAATTTCTCTCGGTTTACATAGGTTTACCTACTTAAGAATCACTCTGACGTACTTACTGCTTATCAAGCCTTCACTGCAATGATCTTCACTTAATAGCAATCTCGTATTAAAGTTTTTCATTCTGACTATGTCAAAGAGTATCTATCCTCTACCATGCACTCTATCATGTCCTCTCATGAGACTATCTTTTAACAGTCATGTCCCTACACTCATGAGTAAAATGGTATTGCTGAACACAAACATCGTTATATCCTCGATACCGCTCGATCCATGCTTATTTCTTACTCTCTTCCTCGTCGTTTCTGGGCTGAGGCCATTCTCACTACTACTCATGCTATTAATATCACTTCATCTAGCTCTCTTTCTGGTGCTACTCTTTATAGTCGTGTTTATACTCATCCTCACCGTTATGATCTGGTCTGCGGCTTTGGTTATCGTTGTTTCGTTCTTCTTCCATCTCATGAATGTAATAAATTGTCTCCCGGAGCTATTTTTTGTGTCTATTTAGGAATTAGTTTGGAGCATTGAGGTTATCAATGTTATGATCCTGCAACTCGTCAAGTTCATATATCTCGTCACGTTCAGTTCGAAGAGGATTCTTCATATTATTCTACTTCTCATGACTTCAATTTCCTCCACTCTACTGATCATGATTCCTCATCAGCTGCATCACTCACTTCTTCACCTCGGATTTCTTGAAGATCTCCTTAACATCTCTCCATCTCCCTTTCTTAACTCTTCCTCACTCGACCCTTCTCTTACATCATCTGATCCCTATCCTGTGGACATGACACTAATTTCTTCAAAATATTGTTGATCTCCATGCACCTACGCCAACATCTCTCATGCATAAGGTTCCTCTTACTCTTCGTCAAGGCAAACGCCCACATGTCGTTGTTTGTGGGAAAATTTTGAAGAAATTTGAGAAGAAATGTTATTAATTCTCCTTAACTGACATAGGAAAAAATGAATGCAATCTCTCAAAGTAACTTCTCTCTAACTGACTTAGAAAAAGAAATTACAAATTTTTTTACCGGTTTCCCGAGTTATAAAAGAGAGAAAGGTCAACAAAAATCATTCCCCTTGTTTATTCTGGGTCCTTCTTGGTGGTGATGGTAGTTTGATTCTTGTATCTCATTGACGATTCGAACGCCTCACTTCATAGAACTTTGTCTACTCTTCTTGACTTAACGTCGGGAAGAACTTGCTCGGTAAGTTTAGAACTTTAAATGAGTTTAAGAACTCTACGAAAGAGTTAATTTCAGAAAGAAAATTTAATCTTTTTTTAACTAAAATAAGCTAAATAACCGATCTCAAAGTTCTTCAACCAAAAATGTTTCAAAAGACCAAGCCAAATGATCTCAAAGCTCCAATAAAAACCAACCCAAATGATCCAAAAGGATCTGTATTCAGCTAAATTCTCAGCTGTTTATTGGGTTTAAGGTGTGTAACTAACCCCTTATTTCGCTCCATAACGGGGGCTTAATGGTCCCATTATGTGGAAAACAGTTTTGAACCATTCAAATTGCAATTGAAATGGTCAAATGCGAGATCCGCATTCTGGAGTGAGCCTCGCGTTTAGCTTTATGAAACACGGAGACGATCCTCACGTTTTGGAGTTAGAACACGGAGATGATCCTCAAATTTTGGAGTTGAAACACGAGGGTGAACCCTCGCATTTTGGCGTTGGAGCGCGGGGTGACCCTCCCGTTTTGGAGTTGAAACGCAGGGGTGACCCTCGCGTTTTGGCATTTTGGAATTGAAACGTGGGGTAACCTCACATTTTGGAATTGGAACACGGGAGTGGCCCTCGCGTTTTGGAATTTGAACGCGGGTGTGGATCCTCGCATTTTGTTTTGAAGAGATCGTTAATTGTAATCTCTTTTTAAAGTTCTTTAAAGATCGTCATTTTGTAATCTTTGCATTTGGCTTTTTGAAATATGATAGTCATCAATTTATAACTCTTGTCTGTTGTCGTGAAACTTGTCAGATTGTAACTTTCATCGTCAGCACTTTGTGAGGATCACTATCTGTAGTAATTTTTTGACAGCCTACAGAACCCCCTCCAAAGTTTTCAAAAGTTCGCAGTTAACTGGAACGAATTTTAGAAATACTTTAGATCTTGATTTAGTTTGATCTCAGAACAGTGTACCGTTGATTCCTTATCATAAAGGAGTTGCTCACTGCATCCGTCTTGAAAGCATCATGAATTTGGTTGAAGAGATTTGACAAGCAAGACTCGAGTTCTGCTTTTGCAAATGCTAGAGTTGCGTCTAATCTTTAGAACACGAGGGTGCGAACCACACTGTTTGCTCTTGAAACGCAGAGGTGACCCACACATTTTGTTTTTTGAAACGTGGAGGTGACCCTCACATTTTGATATTGGAACGCGGGGGTAGACCCTCGCATTTGGAATTTGGAATGCGGGGATGACCCTCGCGCTTTGACAATGAACACTTTCTATTCTATTAAAAAGTGTCACGCCCTACTTCCCAAAATACCCGGGAATCAAAACGTGAACAAGCCCGCGACGTATTAGATTGAGAAGAAATATACACTATTATTTTTTTTCTCTTTTCTTTTCTTCTCAATCCAATATGCTAAGCATCTAAAAAAAATACAATACAAAGTCACAGGTCCCTGATCATAATTAGCAAGAATATAATGAACAACACATAATAAGATAATACATATCACAAATGAATATCATTCAAGATATAAAATACGGGTCAAACATGCCCTTATACAAAATGAACAAATGAATATTGAAGAGATACAAAATACATCGATCAAGCAGGAATGGAAAGAACTACAAAAGTAACTAGAACCATCAACTAATAAATAAAAAGAATAGGCTTCGACTCTTTCTTCTGCTCCGTCTATAAGGCACTCATGCTGAGAATCCTCTGGCTCCTGCTGAACCTGTTTTTCTTCTAAGTCTGACGTACACCAGAGAAAACATGTGTATGTCAGCGTGTATGGCACATGACAAGACCCCACAATAACAAATAGAGTGAACGAAAACTAAAACAGAAAACGATACGATAATAGTATGATAAAAGAAACATGCAACTAAAAATCCAACAAAATCAACCAAGTAACAAGTCAATCATGTGGCAAGCAATCAGAGGAATCATCCAAGTAACCTAGTCATACAACTAGATAGAATTAATACTTAAAAACCTACAACATGAGACGTGGTACGTCGAGTGAAATAATCCAAACAAGAAAACCCTCATGTATATATCATATGTCTCGAATTTTAAATTATTAAATATTAATCCCGATCTATGTATGAAAAGAAACACAACTAGCCTACATCTCATAAGAATTCATAATCACCTTAAGTAACAAGGTCATATAACTAGTCATTCTATAATAGGTCAATGGTCACATCTCACACAGAGTCAACACTCATATCATCGGATAACTGACTTTTTACAAATCCCCTACGTGCATCCAATCCCGTGAAAACAGACGGCTAGAGGACTACACGTAATCCGATCTCGGCCTGGTCCGAACTCAGGCAAAGCTCAGGTGACGAAACAAGTCACGGATCAAAGTGACGAAACAGGCCACTTTGTCCAACAAACCAACCCCAGGACGAAACAGGTCACTGGTGCGAGTTTAGTGTAGACGGTAAAAACTACCGCGGCAGATTAGCAAACGAATTCGCCC
>BQKN01063671.1:96696-107242 GCA_022839385.1 Asparagus kiusianus
GAAACAGCAATAAACAAAGGCTTAAGGCCATTACAGGCCAAAGTTTACAAGCATAAGTTTTTCAAGTTGTGGTGCTTGGAGCACCAACTGAGTTGACAAATGACAAAACAAAAAAAAGGGGAAAGAGAAGGGAGCGGGGGCCATCACAGGAACTTTAGTAGACTGAAGGAGCCGATCTTAGCTTTGATCGCGGCTCGCTCCGCCGCACGACTGATCTTCGCCTTCTCCTTTCGTTCCTGCTGCCGCCTGGCTAGGGCCGCCTGGCTGTCCTCTTCCTCCTTGCGAAGGAGCTCCAGTGCCCTCTCAACCTCCCTGGCAGCCTCGCCGAGCCTCCCCAACTCGCGCGAACGCTCCTGCAGCTTCGCTTCGCCACGAAGAGTGCCGGCATCCCCGTGGAAAGCCCGGTCCAAGTAAGCATCCATCCGGTCCGTTATCGTTTGGTGCCGCTTTCTCAGACGTCTGAGTTCAGCCTCCTTCGCCTGGATACACTTCGCCCGCTCGTTGCGCCCAAGCAGGAAGTGCAGCGGGGGAAGCGGCGACTCATTGGAAAGATCTTCGTGAGCCAGTTCCTCGAGGCGGTACATCCACCCCTCCACGAGCTCGAGCTCTCGCTCACATCGCTGTGTGAGCGAGTCATCGCCCGCACGGCGGACCACCTCCAGACGCCTCTCTACCAGGGGGAGCGAATCGTAGTATCGCTCGCCTCCCATGCTGACGGCTAGGGCACACCTGTGCACCAAATCCACCAATTCTTTGAGCGGCACGAAAGCGGGGTGAGCCACAGGGTCCGGAATGGGGTATTCTTGGACCGGGCTCACCGGGGCGGCAGGGGGAGCGCCAACGTTCACAACGGTGGCAGAGGAGCCGACACCTTCGCCGTCACTATGATCGGGAGAGGAGGCCATGAAGGGGAGAGGTTTTCTTTTCTTTTCTGGCAGATTTCGCTCGAAGCAGTCAAGACTTGGCCAAAGGATGGCAAGTGCGGAAGTATATACCAAGAGATCCAACGGTTGGGATTCATTACCCCAAGCCATCAAGCGGTCCGAACGCTCTGCGACGCTTCGAACTCAGCGCCATTGAAGGCTACTCTCGAAACACCAAATCGACCGATCGGATTAAGCGGGAGGCAGAACGATCAGTCACTTCACCAATAAATGAGCGTTAAATGCGCCTACACGGTCTCGGTTGGCGAGCACTCGGGTCCGCCGACCGACGCGTGGCGTAAGCTTCGCCAACAGTCAGATATCGGGCCTTTAGACGAACTCGCCATCATGCGAGTGTTGCCCGCGGTTCAAATCCGCCGTCAATTAAATGTGGTTTTCGACTCCAACTCAAACCATACGGATTTCGCCTGTAGCATAAATTCGTCAGCAATTGGGCAAGATTCGCCACAACCGAACCTCGCTTTCAAACGAATCCGTCACCACCAGAGATTCGCCCACGGTTCGAATTCGCCAGCAGTCGAGGTTAATCCCCACAGCGAACCCACTGGCGGTTTAATACGACTCTCTCGGCGAATTCGCCAATAAATACTCGAATCAAGCTTTCGCCCGAAGGGGGTACTATCTGAAATTGCTGATGGCCGTGCCAAAGGAGTGTTAAAGGGGTTGTATCCAAAAGGAACATAACGAGGAAGAACACAAGCTACACCAAATGCTTCTAGACAGTACATTTGAACAAAGTTATGTTTTTTGCAAATAGCGAAAGGCATAGTATTTCGTTCAAAAAGGCAAAACATGCACCCAGTGTTTAAGATAATACACCTAAACAAAATCATGACTTCACGAGTCATGACATAGTTTCAAAAGCAAGACAGATAAACAGAGTATCTTAAACAGGAATACATAGCAGAAATTTCAATCAAACACGCTAAAAGTAGAGATCTCCTCCTTGACCAGGTCCACCTTCCTCGCGTGGTCCTCCCGAGCCTTGTCTTCGGCTGTTTTCCTGATTCGTTCCTCAAAGCTCGACCTGGCAGCAGCGTCCTTTTCACGCAAAGCCCGAAGACGTTGGGCTTCTTCCTCAGCCTTCTTGCCAGCCTTGACGACATCGGATTGAAGCCCCTTCCAATTCGTCTCCGCTTGCCTCAATTCGGCTCTCAGACGAGCCATGGTGTGATTGAGGTCAACGACTTGGTCCCCTAACTGTTGTTGTTGACTCACCCAGAAATCAACGATAGACTCCGAATCAGCAATTTCTTTGGAACGGGCCTCCTGTTCCAGAGCTTCCAAACGTCGGAGGTGGACCAGACAAGACTCCACGTCCGGGCCCTCTCGCAGCAATGCCTCTAGCCCTGTCATACGCGACTCCAGAAGACGAAGTTCTCGCATACAACGGGTGAAAAGCCGATTCTCGCCGGATCGTCGGATGTCTACCGCACGGTCCAGGAGAGATTGCTTGAAACTGGCAAAGCTACCCAGGCCAAGATTGACAAGAGAAATTACCTGTCTCACGGCGTTTTCAAACTCCTCGACGTGGACCTGCCAGCGCGAGGGGTCAAAGGGAGTAGGCTCTTGACCGGGGGCGAGCGTAGCGATTGGGGGAACCTCGAGACACGGTTCCGCTCCTGGTTGCGGAACAGGACCGTGGGCAGGAGGAGCCTCCGGGTTCTCAGGTTCGTCATCGGATATCAAGATGGGCTCGGCCTCATGCTCCTCAGGAAGCGGCGCCCTACCAGGGGCTTTGAAGCACAACGAAAACATGAAAAGAGGAATTCAGGCGATAAAAACCTATCTACGACCCAATGGGGATAGGGTTGAAGGCGTACCTTCGGCGGCAGCAGCTCCTGCAACGCTCGAAGTGGACGCCCTCGTCCTCTTCTTCGAGGTAACCCTCTTCACCTTCGGTGCCATCGGGAGATGTAAGAGTAGTTCGGGTCTTCTCTGAAACAAACGACGAAGAAGCTCTAATCCTTCTTGGCGAAGAAAAGGGTGTTAAAATAATCCAATCCCAGGCGGTTACGTGCAGTTCGATTGGACCCTTCGGTCCCGAACAGTTGAAGAGGGAGCCGAATATCCCGTGCGAGCGGTAGAGATTTGGCAGTTTCGGGGCACGATCTCTAACCAACGGCCCAGATCGGGCGCGAAGGACGAAGAGACCCATCGCACCGCAATTAAGGCAAGACGGCGTGCCCACGTCTCCGTAACTGACAATGCACGTGGGTGGACACGCGACCCGTCTAAAGCGGAGCTTTCCCCCTGCAAATTAAATTCGCCGTTGAGGTGACAATTGCGAATTCGCCCATGGGTAAAATTCGCCTACTGGCAAAGCAGGCCCATGACTGAAATCCGCCAAGGGAAATTTCCCTCAACTGGACGTCAACTGGTGCATTAAAATAACTATACTAAATATAGTATGCACACAAGTCGTAATCGCCAGAAGCAAAAGGATAATTTCATTCACGAAAAGGGAGTCCTATTACAAAAAAAAAAAAAAAAACTAAAGGCGAATTACAAAGATTTCACTCGCAGTTCCGCCTCACGAATCTTTTCGGCGTGGCTGAGCTCAAGCCTCCTTAAGATCTCTCCACGGATCTCTTCCTCTGTGCATGAGACCAGGTTTTGAATGACATCCTTAACATCCTTGAGAGCTCGATACTTCTCCCCAACAGTGTCGGTGGTCAATTGCCGGCGGGACTCAACATCCTCCAGCTCCTTTGCCACCTGATCAAGGGCCTTCCCTTGAACAGCCAGAGAAGCCTGCGCGTCAGCTATGACCCGTTTCAGCCTCTCCACTTCAAAGGAAATTCGGGAGAACCGACTATCAACCGTCTCTTGCTCGCGAGCCACCCGTGCATCCTCGGCTTTGGCCCGCTCCAACTCCGCTGACAACTTTAACTCCAGCGTCAGATTCTCATCCAGGCGGCGATCCCGATCTGCTAGGGTTACTCGAACTTCGCGAGAGGCGATATCAAGGAGATTGGAGCTCTCCGCACGAAGAGTGAGCAGCTGCTGAACCGCCACCTCCACTTTGTTCAAGCGCTGAAAATAGGGTCTCGCTGCAGCAGCGCCGAGCCTCTTACGCAAGAAGGACGCATCGTCCTCAAGGACTTCCTTGAATTCCTCGAAGGGACAATTCCCCTCCAAGACCTAGCGAGTGCAGTGAGCCAGAGTGTCTTCGAAATTGGCCACAGCTCGCTCCACCTGCCTCTTTCGCCAACATTCCATAGGAGAGAGGGCGGCCTCTTCAACAGAGGACGAAGCCGCGATCGGAGCACCGGTGGTCACAATCGCAGGAATGGCGACTGGCGCTGCCGGAGCCGGAACAATGGCTGGCACCGCCAGAACGGCAGTAACAGAGTCGCAAGCCACCACAGGTGAGGAGCTGACCATTAGTCCGGCGGGAGTTCCCCCTTGAACGGGAGACTCTCGCACTAAGCGTTCACCCCCGACCGACGTCCCCGCGAAAGCGGAGGTTCCCTCTTGTTGACCCACAGGAGTCGATACTTCCTCTTCGCTCGATAGCGCCTCGTGAATCGAGACGTTGTCGTCTGTCTCAGATTCGCCCGAATGACTCCCCCAAGAAGGAGGGTCCTCCTTACCAGTTACTCCACGAGAGGGGCCAACTGCGAATACAAAAAAAAAATGTAATGATGACAATCAGTACCCCCTTAGCCTAGAAGGGTCAACAGCATTGAAACTCATACTTACTCGAACCCCCTGGTTCTCTTTCATCTCCACTCCCCTCCTCTTCGTCAGAAGGGATGGGGATCGCTTCCTCGACTGCACCTACATGAATTCAATGTGAACGGTCAGAGGATGCGAATCCAACTTCTTACACAGAAGCATTGCACCGAAAGATTACCTCTTGGTGCAGATGCAGGAGTCGTCAAGGCCCCCGCCTGTGACTCCACTCCCGAGGAAGGAAGCGTATCCTTCGGAATCGCCGGAGCCACTTGCGGCGCAACAGAAGGAGCAGGTCGAGCTATTTCCGCCCCAGAGACGGTAGCTGCCCGATCGGCCGCCGCTCTGGTGGTCACCGTAGTCTCTTCGCCACGGGCCCTCTTGGCCACTTCCACTCTAGAGCTCTCCGCCGCTTCTCGCTGCCGTTTTGAGAGCAACGAACTACTCGGAGATAACAGGGGCGCTCCCATACGCCCAGCAATCGCACTACGGGCTTGCTCCAGGCGCTTGCTCACCCGGGTTAACTCAGCAGGCTCCCTCCGCTCGCCTTGGGAATCTAAAGGAAGGCTGGGAGGAGGAGCTCGTGTTTCGGGCGCTTCGGGTTCGCCTGGACCCACACCCTCACCCTCAGAATCTCCTGCAGGGTCCTCCATGAACAATTCCCTAGCCGTTGCACGGCCCCTTCGCCTCGAAGGTCGAGGAGCTCCTCGTGGGTGACGTCTGTGTTCCGCCAGGCACGAACTCTGGAACCGGAAGTCGGTAGGATCAGCGCTGGCGCCCCGATACCACCGGCAATACGAGAACGTATGATGCAAGTCGCGATCCTTTGAGGGTAACTCAAAGCGAGCATCAGTGCCGCCAGCATGAGTCCAGAACCATCCGCGAGCTCCATCCACCAGCCCTCCTTCAAACCGCAGTTGGGGATTGACGTTGCCCACGTACAATTGGTCATACCCAAACTGGCGGGCGAACCTGCAGGGGATGTACGGCTCAAGATAGCACGACGAGCCCGTTCTCAGAACATGATACCCTGGCCGGATGTTTACCAACCAGCGAAAGGCGCCGCGAGGGAGGGTTGTGTAGCGGTCCGCCGTCGGCGCATCCCTGAGGGATTCTCCATATCCGCCCCCGCTGAAATAGGGGAAGGAACGGCGAAAATTGTAATTCCCAAAGTGGGAGAGCATCTTCCGCGCATCGGGGATGTCCTTGCACTTCCAGGAGCACTTCTCCAAGCGCCGAACAAAAGGGACAAACTTGTCACCTTGGAGAGCCGCCGGAGCACTCATCAAGCACTCACAGTGGTATACGAACCACGCCATCAGATAGGTATACGGCAGCCCCACCCGGGGGTTGGGAGTCCTGATAACCTCTCCTTCTCCCTCATCGACAGTCGACACGCGGCAGAACTGAGCCGTCAGGGTGCGGAGCCCCCGATGGATGCACGCTATCGTCGCCGATACCAAGGAATAAGACTTCCCGTGAGCTAAGCAAACCGCCGGGTACACGACCTCGACGGGAAGAGCCTCAAAGGAGTGAGTGGGGACTACGCACCTCTTCAACCATAACATGAGGTACCCCGCAAGCAGCGCCTTCCCAGAGATTGGTGACTCCGCCTGATGGTGGAACGAGTGGAGGACGGTACCAGACTTGAATCCGCCTTCATCACGGTCGAGAGTCATGTTACCCCCGTCTTCGGCTATCCTTGCCTCCACCTCGGACTGGTCGCATGCGCCTAATGGAAGGGCAGGTTGCCCCTTGACGTCGTTCCCCGGGAACAGATAATCAGCCCAGTTCTTGTGGCTGATCCCCTTCTTCTTCCCTTTATGGTCTGCTGCCCCCAAGGTGCTGAGGCAGATGTGGTAATGACAGAGTAACTCCCACAAAGTCTCGACCGCCGAGGGCGAATGGCTCAACAGCTGATCGATCTCAGCTTGGTCGGGGACGTATTCCTCGTAAGGGAAGTCTCCCAGGGGCAGACCCGACACATCGTGCATCTCATGGGAGGTGATGCCGAGCTCACCGTTGGGGGTGAAGAATGTGCCGCTTTCCGCACAATACAGCTCCAAAATGCTGTGGAACTGAGAAGCGTTGATCCGCAAGCCGTGCCGCGTGGCTTCGATGGCCGCATACAACTCCGTGTTCTTGAGATCGGCATTCTCAGCCAGAACACGGTCAGTGATCTTGGACCACCAAGTGTCGCTGCCGGGTGCAGAATAAACCCACCCCGGAGCTCTGAAATCCTTCGGTGGAAAACTCCCTCCGACTCGAAAGAAACGATGACGAAAGGTCTCCGCCGCTGATATCGATTCCCCCACGGGCAGTTCAGCGGACATTAAGCCAGGACGTAGACCCGTCACGCGCTTACAGGAGCCATCCACTCCATATCCGGCGGTAGAACCCGTGAATACGCCACAGGTAACCCCGTCTTGAGTGGGGGTCAGCTCCCAGTTCATCGTCCGAGGAACCGCGAGGGATCGCAGCTCAACGATCGAGAACCCCCTCGACATACTGGGGAGGTAGTAGTGAATCTCTTCTACCGTGTGGAACCACATGCTCTCCTTGAGCAACAAAGCAGAGGGGTCGGTCATGGCGTCGCCGAACAAGAATTGAGGTTTCGGCAATTCTGCCCTGGCATCATCCGTCAACGCCGCGTCGGTCGTCAACTCGCGCAGCGTCAGGTGGTGACCGTCCGTGACCCTCTTTATCAAGCCGTCTGGCTTGTCGGCGGCAAACGCGGGTAACGGAGCCAAAGAGGGAAATCTAGGGGGTGCCGTGTAGTGCGTACCACCGGCGTGGCCAATGGCCACACCCTCCGAGAAAGCCTCATCGGAAAAAGTCGCTGTAAGAAAGGAAAATCAACTAAGACAAAATCCGCCAAAAGGGCGAAATCGCCCATCAAACAAAGACAGACGAAATCGCCTATCAAAAAAAAAAAAAGAAGGGGGGGAAAGGTCGCCTCCCTCTCCCCCAAGGGGCAAATAGGGCTAACTTTGCCCCCAAATTGGGGGAAGCTGCCAAAAGCGGCGGGATTCCAGGACATTGAGCAACACTCATCTCCCCAAATCCGACGCCTAAGACCCACGCGAGGTAACCCAACGAACTTATCGACGTACCTGAGCGCGACTCCGGGGCACTGGCGGGCATGCCGGCGGAGAGACGATCGGAATAACCTCCAGGGCCTGCACCTCTCACTTTGCGCTTCCTAGTTTTTGGAGCCATTGAAAGAGGGGGCGGGAATTCTCGTCTTAGAAATTTCTTGCAAGATTCAAGAGCACGGTGGATCCCAGAGGAGGAAAACAGCGGGTTTAAAAAAGAGGAAGGTTGCCCACGTGGCCACAACTGCCCTCGAACGGGAAAACGTGGCCACAATCGAATTCGACGGCCCAGATCACCCTCATCGACGGTTGCATCCAGCGGTTGAATTCGAAAACCACGGCCACGATCAGGACGAGGCGCGTTGAGCGGAGTCGGGTTGTCAAATCATGACCAGACACGAAGCCCCGCAGACAAGCACGTGGCCTACTCCCATTAGGCCTGATTTCGCCTAAGGAAAGGGTCCCGACGGCGAAAACTTGAATGAAATCCGCAAGTCTTCCAAAATTTCGCCATCAAGTCCTAATTTCACCCGCACGACTCACACACCTTTGAGAAGCAGGCGGTTTGTCCAAAATCTAGGAACTATCAAAGTGGTTTCATTTAAACCCGCGCCCCAGGCGGCTAAGGGTCAGAGTAGAAATCTTAGCACTAAGCCTAAGGGAAACTACTCGACAACTCATCATACTGAGGGGAATAGTATGACTAGCCCGATTCAAACGGTAATCGGTAAAGGCAGATCAAACCCGTTGATAGCTGAGGGTTTGCTAAAAATCCTAGTGCACCTGGTCCAAAACGTCTTCATTCAAAGTATTCCAGACCACACGTAAGCCGGTTTTGGTCTGAAAACTTTGAAGGGGGTCTTGTAGACGGTAAAAACTACCGCGGCAGATTAGCAAACGAATTCGCCCACAGAACAGGACCACCTTCTCTTAGGCCACTAAGCGGATTCGCTGGCACACGAATCCGCCCTCACTAACCAAATCCGCCCGCCAGGAGAGTACTCAGACCCGCCCTCGTGTGCCGAAGCCACTTGCAGAGAGCCACGTCTGCCTGCGTAAGCCGAAAGCCGGGTTTCCAGGGACAAGCCTCCCCTGTCTCCCACGATGCGACAGGAGGGGGGAACAGCGTCCCAAGTCCGTCCGACGTCCGCCCGCAATTCAAGCGAGCGGGATAGACGCCGGACCGACCTGCATTCTCATAAATGCAGGTCACCTCACCCATTAGAACGGAGGGCCAGGGCCATGTCGCGCCGAAAGCTATCCGAAGCTCGTCCAGACACGCAACGTCCGTTCTCCCGCCTCTATTCGAACATAGGAAGAGGAGAGAGAGGCACGACGCCCCAGGACTGTTCGCGGGAAAAATCGAGTCTTTCTTCATTGATGTCATTGCTATCTCAGTTAACAACTTTATGCGTTACAAAGATCCGGTCTTTTTATAAGATCCGGTTACAATGAAAATCAAAATACGAAAAAGAAAGATTACAATTTGTTTCCTTTTATGTCGAACGAATCGCGAGCTCCTGTTTTGCGGTCACTCGCTTTGTGTGGGTTCTTTGCCTGCGCCGGGGTTATTTGCCGTGGACCACCGCGTGATCTCGATCCGGTCGGATCTACACGATATGACGGGTATTATCTCACGAAGGAAATAATAGCCGAGTGGGGTACTAATTCACCAAGGAAATAGTAGCCCAAGTGTCGAAATCGACCAAGCGAATTCGAGACTCTTCTCGGGATCTAAGAACCAAGCTTAGATCCGGAGGAAAATCGTGTAGATCTCAGATCCGATCCTCTCGAACTCCTGCCTTATTTGACGTTGACGTTCACTGAGCACCAGATCTGGAATTCCAAGTCTCCGAAGCCTTCAAAGTTTGGATCTTTGTTTAGATCTGAGTCTTCAATCTAGCAGGGCTTCGCCTCCTCCAAAATCCAACCTCTGAAATGAACCAACACAAGGCCTATTTATAGGCACTCAGAACTGTGCATTTGCACAGTTCTGAGCCTAGCCACCCCTAGGTGGCTCGGCCATGGCCGAGCCACCCCGGGTTGGCTCGGTTTCGGCCGAGTCCCCGGGTGTTGGTTTGTTTCGTCCGTCGTTCGGGTTTTCCGGTGTTTCCGGTTCTGATTCGTTGTTGATTTGGACTTCGATTCGGTTGTGTGGTTGACTTGTTCGGATTCGATTCGTTTTGATCCGATTCCTGATTTGGCAGTAAACCCACTTCTGAGTTCGAGTCCGAAACCGATCTTGATTCGATCGTTATATCACCGAGTTCGCTCTTGTTTAGATGACTCGGTGATTCCCCGAAACGTTGGTTCGATTCCGCGTGCGAGTGGATACATTCCACTGCTTGGGTGCGATTTGTTGGCTTCGTCGCCTCGTTAATCTGCTCCGTTGCGTATGGCTTGGCTTCGGCGTTAGCGGGATAACGGTCGTGCTTGGATATGTCGCTCGATGGTCCGTTTGTTGAATTGGCGTCGTCGAGCTGTATTGTGGGGCCTATAGGCAATTTTATACGCCTACAAGGACCGCCGGAAGGTCGTTCGGTACCTCGCCGCACCAGTGAGTGGACAGGTGCCAGAGCCGTCTGCATCCACATAAATGCAGCGCGTCGCGCCCCGAACGGAGGGCCAGGGCCATGACGCGCCGAAAGCTATCCGAAGCTCGTCCAGACACGCAACGTCCGTTCTCCCGCCTCTATTCGAACATAGGAAGAGGAGAGAGAGGCACGACGCCCCAGGACCGCCGGAAGGTCGTTCGGTACCTCGCCGCACCAGTGAGTGGACAGGTGCCAGAGCCGTCTGCATCCACATAAATGCAGCGCGCCGCGCCCC
>BQKN01063671.1:107252-125246 GCA_022839385.1 Asparagus kiusianus
TGCCAGAGCCGTCTGCATCCACATAAATGCAGCGCGCCGCGCCCCGAGCGAAGGGTCAGAGCCATCGGCGTTCGGTGAGATATCCAAATCCACTCGAGTGCCTGGTACTCACTGTCACGAGTACGAGGAGGGGCTTTCCCACTCCTATACGACGTGACGCGACCTGTAACCCCATAAGCAACCATTGGTTGTACAGGGGACAATAGGATGTCTTTGGACAGTGCATGGTCAGATCCCATGGTCCAAGGGACATCTGGACTGTCCCCCTCCCACTTAAAAAGAGCTTCCTACAGCAACCAAAAAAAGCATCGAGAGATTGAGAGAAAAAGGAGAAAAGGAGAGAATCGATCAGTTAATCGAAAAATCTCCAAACTCCGAGCTCCGATCGCCGGCGAACTAGAGGATTCGAACTCCTTTCACCCGGAGCTTCTACTGAGTACTGAAGCTCTCCAACAACCTCGGTCGAACCGTCCAAGGGAAGCAGACCCGGCGCGAGCACCGGGCGAGGCATCCTGTAGCTACCGTAAAGTCCCCACAAATATAAACAAGGAGGGCATTCCCTCCGCTTCTGTTGTAATTCAGATTGATTTAGTTTGTAATAAGCTTTCTTATAAATACAAACGAAATCCCTCCCCTTTTCCGGGAAAATCAGAAATTTACACCTACATTTAGAAGATACATCAACAACCACATCCGATCACATGAACATTAATTTCCCCATCCCAACTCTTCTTGTTTTTCTAAGTCAATCATAATCCTCATTAAAACTCAGGTTCATCACCTGAACTCAGTCAACACACCCACACATGTCACTAGGTCTGTTCATGACGCACGAGGCCACTAAGTCATGAACTACTAAGGGTTCTCAACACAACATGGACAATACATAGCAGACATGTTAAATACACTAAATAAATACAAAACGTGAAATATGATCATAAACAACAACTATGTAATTCAGAAAACAATTCCTTTTTCCAAAATAATTTCTTTTAAAATTATTTCTCATTATTAATCTAAAATAATTTCTCTTTCAAAATAAATTCCTTTAAGTTGTTATAATTATAAAAAATGCTTATTTTGCCGAATTAAATGTTTTTAACTTATTATAATTTTCCTAAAATGATTCCATTACCAAATAAATTTCTTTAAAATTATTTATTAATAATTCAAATAATCTTTTTATAAAACAATTTCCTCTAAAATTCTTTAATATCATTCAACAACAAATCCACACATGATATCACAATATTCACATTATAACTAATCTATACACGTACTTAATTAACGGTATAACTAAAAATTTTGTAAAGACGAGTCAATAAGTGTAGAACCCCGTAATTTTTATAATGTTTATATGTGAATTATTAGTAATAAATAATTCTTTTATGATAAATAGCTTGAGGTCATTGATGTACATGAAAACAAGTTATATGAGATGATATGAGAGTATGTGTGTAGAGTTTTGTGCGATGGTTTTGCAAATAAGCAAAACATGCACAAAAAACTGGAATTTTGCCAGATCAGTCGACCGATCAGTTGACTGACTGTATCAGTCGACCGATCGATCGACTGATACGCTGATTTCCAGTTTTTCAGGTTTCGGGTCTGTTTTATTTTGGTTTGGGTTTGGGTCGGGTTTAGCTGTTCATATATATTCTCCTTCACCCGAAATCACCCCTCTCATCTTCAGATCTGAGAAAACCCTAGCCCCCTCTCCCCTATCTCAAACCCTAGTTTTGTTCTTGGTGATTTGGGGAAGAACTTGGAGGATTTTCATCAAAATCTTCACGTTGCAGCGAAGGTGAACCACTCTCTCTCAGATCCAGGAATTGTTCATCACCCCAGAGGCGAGTAACATCTTGCTCAACCTTGTCCTATTTTCCTAAACATTTTTAAAGGGTTTTTATGAGTTTTGATGAGCCAAAAATGTAATTTTTGTACAAAGGATTGACTTTTATAGCATATAGTGGGAAAATATGTGATTTCAGAATGTTAAAAAAACTCACCAACGTTTTGTGAATTGAAGATCTAGATCTGAAATGTTTTTATAAGAGATTTAACACGAGTTTTGTTTTAAAAATATTTTAAAACATGAATGCACATGATTAGGGTTTTGTTTATGCAATTATACATGAAATTTTTGTTTCAGTTTAGTTCATACATGTTAATATCAGTATCTTTATGCTTGGGATTGATGGGGATGAATTTAGATAGATTGTATGGTAGAAATCAACCTGCATAGAGTTTCTACAGTCAATCGGTCGACTGATCAGTCGACCGACGGGCCGAATTTTTCAGCATCAGTCGACTGACAGGTTGATTGTGTTTTCTCAGCTCCGCAGTCGACAGATTGGTCGACTGGTGAGCTGAGGCTGTGCTGCCTGAGCTTATCGGTCGACATATGAGTCAACTGACGTCATCAGTCGACACATCAGTCGATTGATGGATGTTTTATAGATTCTTGATCTGTTTGAGTTGTTTTTTTGGGGTCGCCTCAATGAACTGACACTAGTTCACCATGTTAATGATTTATCTGTACATGTGGGTTGACTTTTGACACAAGTTTAGACATGTACACCGAGATGCGTGCGAGTTTAGATTATGTATATCTTTCCGCATATACTTTTCACTATTGCACAGTCCTTGTGTTGGACTATAATCCATAGAAGTCCTCGTGTTGGACTATAATCCATTTCAGTCCTCGTGTTGGACTATAATCCATTTCAGTCCTCGTATTGGACATTCGCCACTTATTCCATGTGTTTGGAAACCACGGTATCTAGTTCCTGTATCGGACATATTTCTTAACCCTGTATATGACTTTCTCACAGGAGTTTATGACATGAAACTTAGGTAGATTATGACATGATATTCATGTAAGTAATAACATGATATTCATGAAAGCTATGACATGGCACTGTACTTATGCTCTGAGATTAGTTGTATTTCTTTTATTATTGTTCCTGTACTAGAACTTCGTGTTTGGTGTTTAGGGATTTACAATTTGAGATACAAGGTATATACATGAGGGTTTCCTTGTTTGGGTTATTTTGCATGACGTACCTATGCTCGTGTTGTAAATTTCTAAATACTAAAATCCTCTTTAGTAAGATCAATGATTTTAGATCTATTATGTATTATCTGTATTTTCTTATACAACGAGCCCTGTTCCCTTGGGGTTAGTTGTGATGTTACTCGCTAGCGCTTTGACGCTCATTATCCCTACCCCTTTTAGGTAACGAGCCAGGAGCCCGGAGAGTCGCAGGTTGATTACGATGCATTTTAGCTTCAGCTGTCTACTTAGTTATATTTTTTTTTGGATTTCCACAGTAGACTTTTGTTTAGACATTTGAGAGTCTTATTCTAGAAGTTGTAAAGGTTGTGTGTCTTATTTCCTTTTGTCAAATATTTGTATTTGAGACTTGTTGAGTATTCTAGTTATCTATTCAGACATTGACTATGTATTTCTGTATGTTGGATGATGAGATATTAATGTTATCACTATCATTTCATCAGTTATTTCTTGTATTATCTTCTACTTGCTTTTGTACCTACACTTATTATTGACTATACTAGATAGATGTTAATTGTGATGGTGAAACATATTATTACACGGTGTAGTGCATGGCAAGTTTGACATTCTTGGTCTCACCTTGGACTGCAGCCTTCTGTGAACCCAGGGGCGTCACAATAAGTAACAGGATCTTGCTTCGGGGTTTTGTCGAACGGATCGACGTCGATGTGCGTGTCTGCGGGTCTGATCTGACGCGAAGGAGCACAGAGTCGGAAGGAACTCCGGCGAGGGTTGCGGGATCTCGACGACGCTCGTCGGCGATGAGGGGGCGGACTAGGACTGAACACGGCACGATGGCATCGACGGAAGCTTGGGGTTTGAGTGGGAGACAGCGACGCGGATCGGGGGCTGTTTAGAGGAAGAGAGGGCTGCTGTAGGGGGTCGGACTGCGGCTGACGTCGAGGCGTTCAGGTCGACGAAGGAGGGGAGGCTGATGGGGTTGTTGCTAGCTGGAGGAGGACAGGGGGATGGCAGGGGTGTGGTCTGAGGCGGCGGAGGTGGTCGACGGCGGAGTGATGGGGGAGCTCGGGACTGCAGGGCGGCGAGTTAGCTGGTCGTCGGCAGGGTCGAAGGCGGAGCAAATGTGTTGCTGGCGTCAGATTTCGTTGGCGTGAGGCAACATCGGGGACGAGGTCGGAGTTGGGTTCGTGGCTGAGGAGTGGTGGTTAGCGGTGCTCGGTGGCGCTGATGGGGATCATCGGCGGCGACCAGGGGCTGGGTGCCCAGCGACTAAGGGGAGAGGGCGGATGAAGTTGGTCGGAGCGGAGGGCACGACGAAGGCGGACGGCGAGGGTGGGGTGCAGGTGGCTGTGGTCGAGTGGGGTTGGTGGCAGTGGTCGTCGGCTGTTTGAGGATATGAGAGAGAGAGAGGAGAGAGAAGAGAAGGGTGGTGGCTGTATCAATGAAAACGAGAGAGATTGGGTGTATATATATGTGTATAATATTAGGGTTAGGGAATTTAAAACAAAAATAATTAAAATAAATAATAACGGGTATTTAAAAATTAAACTAATTACGAAATAATTATCTACAATTAAAAACATACATGTTGTGCTAATACAATAGTTGATACAAAATAGTCGAAATATACACATATTTTACAATTAAATGAGAATAATCAATAATAAAAATATATTTACTTATATTTAAAATCAAACAATTATGGGATAATTATATACACAGTAAAACGTACAAGTTATACTAATACGACAGATAATATGTAACAGTAGAAATAATACAGTAAATTATACAAATAATACGTAATTAATAATACAACGTATTATACGAAAATATATATAATAATAAAAATAATACAACGTATTATTTAAAATGACATGTAACAGCATCGATAACGTAACAAATAAATTCCATAAATTTTCACCACATAAAATTAATATATAAATATTAATATCATTTAAATAAATATAAAACTTAGACTTTAAATCATAGAAAATTGTAGAAATTCAAGAAAAATACAAATACTTTTTTAAAAATCATAATTAAATATTTTAAAATACTAAAAAATTATTTTAACTAGTATCAAAATTCATGGTCCTTACAAAAAGAAATAACAAGTTCATGGGGGTTTAACTGTTAGAGTGTGGTGTTAACATAATAGTAATTTATGAACTTATCATCCTAGTAAAAAGGATTGATAAGTTGATTTTATCATTAGAGATGTAGTGTTAAATTGATGGTTTTTACACTTGTGATTTGAACAAGATTTTTGAGGACTTATCATTAGAGATGTAATGCTAACTTGATGATATTTGCACTTGTGAATTGAACAAGATTTTTGGGGATTTATTACCCTATTAGAGAGGGTTGATAAGTTAATTTTATCATCAGAGATGTAGTATTAACTTGATGATATTTTATACTTGTGATTTGAACAATATTTTGGAGACTTATCACTCTATTGAAGAGAGTTGATAAGTTGATTTTATCAACAGAGGTGTGGTGTTAACTTGATAAATTTTGGTACTTATGATTTGAAATTTTGAGGACTTATCACTCTATTGAAGATAGATGATAAGTTAATTTTATCATCAGAAGTGTAGTGTTAACCTGAGGATCTTTGGTACTATCAGAATCTTGATTTAAACTCCTTGGGGACGTGTAAAGATTTTAACTAATAGAGGTGTATTGTTAACTTGACAGGATTATGTTACGATTTGAGCAACTTTGTGGACTTTTCATCTTGTTGGGAAGATTGATAAGTTGATTTGGTTTGAAAAAGCTTGCTATATAAAGAATAAGACAAGCTAAATTTAAACTATGCGAGGATGTTAATCGTCAGAAGTATGATGTTAACTCAACGATATATTGGCTAGGGATGGTTTTGTGAATTTTGTAGTTGGCAGAGGTGTTTTGTTAAACATGTCAACTTTTGTGGTCTTATCATCTTGTTGGATAAGATTGATAAGTTGATTTTGATGGTGATGCACGTTAAAGTGCTTACACTGTCAGAGGTGTATTGTTAACGTGACATGATTGTATTAGAATTTGAATAACTTTGTAGACTTATCATCCTATTGAAGAGGATTAATAAGTTGATTTTGTTTGATCATCCGTTGGGGATGTGTACAGATCTTAACTATCAGAGGTGTAATGTTAACTTGATAGTGTTGTGACCTTATCATCTTATTAGGAAAGATTGATAAGCTAGTTGGGGAAGATTTTTACAATTGACAGAGGTATTTTGTTGAACATGACAACTTAGAAGATTCGTTACTCTTAATCTAATGAATTCTAAGTAACCAATCCTCAGTCTTGAGTGAGTCCAATTTCTCTTTTTAGACTTAGCAGGGGATAAAAATAGGTCTCATGATTTTTTATGGGTAATATTTCTTGAGAAATTTTTCATTAATTAGCATCATGAGCTTATCACTTTTCTGATTAATGAGAACGTAAGCTCCATTCGAGTAGACTGACTCTACTACGAATGGTCCCTCTCATTTAGGATTGAATTTCCCTTTTGTTTTATATATCATTACCATTGGTCGTTTGACTGCTAAGACAAGATCGCCTTTCTTGAAGATCCTTTCTTTGATCTTTTTGTTATAGGCTTTTAAGATTCGAGCTTGGTATAGCTCGATCTGTTATTAGGCTTAAAGTTGCTTATCGTCTAATGCTTCCAGCTCTTGGAGGCGTAGTCGATGTTGTTCTTCATCGGTCATCCCGGTTGCAAGAGTAACTCATAGGGATGTAATCTAAATTTCTAATAGTAACACGACTTCGTATCCATATATCAAAGAGAATGGAGTAGCTTTTGTCGGTCTTCTCACCGCTGTTCGGTATGCCCATAGACATTCACCAAGTTTTTTCGTCTCAATCGCGTCGACTTTTAGAGACGAACTTTTTGAGAAGCTTCATAATGGTTTTATTGAAAGCTTTTGCAAGGCCATTATCTAGCGGATAATATGTTGTTGATGCGACACTTCGGATTCTAAACTTATTACAGAATCTCTAAAAATCGTCGCCGACGAATTGAGTTCCATTGTCATGAACTATTCATCTTAATTAGTATGCCAAAACGGTAAATAATGTGATGTTTAATGAATTTGATCACGTTTAAAGTTTTGACATTCCCCACATCTTGAATGGCCAAGATGAAAATATTGGATGCAGATTCCCTGGTGCTTGATGGATAAAGTCACGATGGATCTGTCATGTATGGCATTGTTTAGCATAATCAACAGCGTCTGCCATCATTTTTAGCCAAAAATAGCCAAGTATCTGGAGTCGGTCCCCTAATTTTGATTCGGCCTGATGAGCTCCACACATTTCGTCATGAGCTTCTCAGAGGGTTTTTTGTGCTTCTTTTCTGGAAAGGCAGCAAAGTAAAACTCCTTCATACGATTTTTGATACAATATTCGAGAAACCGAATTGTAATAGAATCGAATGGCTTTCCTTTTCACGGCAGCCGCTTCTTTGGGATCATCAGGTAGTATGTCATATATGACATAATCGATGAATGAGAATTACTAATCCCTTGGTTCAAGACCTACGGAAGTTCCATAGATGATCTCTGATGTTACCTCTTCTGAGTAATCTTCTAGATAGAACTTGGGGTGATATAAGTCACGACTTGCGATGAATATTTCCCCTGTCTTCGGTGGTAATGCTAGTGAAACCGCCAATGAAGTTAAAGCATCTGCATAGGCATTTTGGATTCGCAGCATGTATCCGATAAAGACGCCCTCAAACTTTTGGGCTAACTTTAACATCGTGAAGTGGTAAGGCACTAAGTCTTCATTATGCACTTCATATTCTCCTCGAACTTGATTCACAATGAGTTGGGAATCACCGTAAGCTTCAAGGTGTCGAATATTGATTTCCTTGGCCAATTGCATTCTTAGTAACAAGGTATTGTACTCTACTACATTATTAGTGCATGGCTCGGTTAAGGAGAATCCTCTTCGGATACGAGTACAACCCACTCCGGATGTGATTATTCTGTCAGGTTGTACTCTTGATGCACTATTAGAAGAATTTGGTACCGAATGGTTAGCTAAGAAATCTGTCAGGGTTTGTCCTTTAACAGCCTTTCAAAGCATAAATCGCATCTCATATTGCAATAGTAGTATGACCCATTTTACGAGACGATAGTTCAATGAAGACGGTCTCGTCATGAGTATCCTCAAGGGATTTACCCTGGATATGACATGGATTAATTGTTCGACTAGGTAGTGTCACATTTTCAGGACGGTGAACACCAAGTCTAGGCATTCTTTCTCTTAGCTTTTACTGACACACTTGTCCATTGGTTTTCGTTAAGTAGATCAGGATGGACCCACATTATCTCTCCTTTTGGAGTAGTAAGGGGGGTACCAACCCTTTATCTTTCTGACCATGCGGGTCAGTGTTTATCAGGTGTAGCTCCCTTTTAAGGATCTGGATCAAACTGATTGGAGCTTGGACGGGTGGAAAACTCCCGAGTTGGATTGACACCATGTTGGTGGTTACTATTTTTTGTTCTGGCTTCAACTTGAGCACTTCGGCGTCAATCAAAGCCTATAGGATATCTTTGAAGATGTAGCATCTCTTCGTTGAATGTCCTAATGTTATATGGTAAAGGTAGTAGTTTGGATCATCTACAATCCCCACTTCTTCAGACTTTTTAACTTTAGGGAGTTTCAGCTTGCCACTCTTCTAAATTAGCTTGAATATAGAGACCACATGCTCCTCTTTGAAGGATTATTGTTTAGGTACTCTTCCCTGACCCGACGCTTTAATCTTGGCAGATGATGGTCAAGGATTGGCTTCAATAGTCATGATATATTTCCCTTTTGATCAGGAATATTAGGCTTGATCCCATTGCGCAGGTTGATTTTGCTTACTTTCTTATTCAACTTTGACCCTGGCAACTATTTCTTGAGTCTGTTCGGCTTGGGAGACTAATTATTTTCAGGAGCGGCACTCTGCAACTACTATTTGGGTTAGGAGTTTGGTCTGTAAGTTGTGTCGACAGGTTTTCACCAAAGTAGACTGTGTCATACCCGACGGACATCAGAGAGCCACACTTTGGAACCTCTCAATGAAGGCTTTGATGGACTCTTTTTTCTTCTGCTTAGTGGCAATAAGAGAAGGGACATATACCTCCATATCATCTTCAAAGAATCTAGCCAGGAACAGTCTTTCTAGATCCACCCACTTATGGATAGATCCTGCAGGTAGTTTCATGAACCATTCAAAGGCAACCCCCTTGAGGGTGCCAATGAACAAACTAGTCAGTATGTCATCATTTGCCACCACATTCCTAATCTGTGACTTAAAATAATAGATATGTTGATTCAGTGATCCCGTGCTGTCAAAAGCTTATAGAGTCGGGACTTTGAATTTTGGAGGATAAGGGGTTGTATCCCATTCGGCTGAATAGGGCCTAACAACCCCTTCATCTTGGAGCTCGCTTCTATTAACAATGACATTAAGGTGAGCTACCAGTTCTTCTATTTTCGCAGACTGGAGATTCTACTCATTTTCGGTCTCTTTTCCTTCTTCAGAGAAAGATTTCAGGTTGTGGGCTTCTTGATCAGATGTCGCACTCTCAACCATTTTTTCCTTCCCCTTTGATGTAAAGGGCAGGGATGTAGATGACCCTCCTCTTCAGTAAGATTCATGTTGTGGCGATGAATCTGTCTTTTGGGATTTGGCCCTGTCTGTGATAATTTGAGCCATCAGGATCCGGAGTTCATCTATAATCTCCTGCTGAGACTTGATCATACCTTGCTGCTCATCAAGTCTTTTCACAAGATCATCTGGGTGTCCCTCCATATAAGCGGAGCTCTCGTGTTCTACGAAAGAGCTAGAGGATTGAGATTCTGCGATGACTGAATGTTCATCATCAGACTCAATTACTTTAGCCAACTTTCAGTAGTTGACAGGAGGGATGACTCTTTTTTGAGTTCGAGTGTGTTGATAGATTCCATCAGACTCACTCAGGATCTCTTTCAAGCCAGAGGACTGATTTGTCTCTGACTCATCAGAGCTAGGGATTGATGATCTCTCTATACTCGCCATGTTAGAAGTGACTCCAAAGTACTCTTCTTTCGAAGTCGTCTTCTTGTGAGAACATCGTTGTTTGTTGGGCAAGGCAATGTTCTCCAATCGATTGAATATTGATGGCCTAGTTACAGGTGCATAGCATTGGCATCCTAAGAGGACCATAGAAATCAATCGTTCACATTGACATGAACAAGCGGCTCATTGCATTGGTCTTTCTCTCGATATAAGCTTTCTTAAGTCTGTTACAGAAAGTCGAGAAGAGTTACTCACTGATCGTGAGATTTGAACTGGAACCCCCACTCTATGATTAGACGGGGCTGACTCCTGGTGAACATGGATCTTGAATCCCTGTTCGTCTTTTTGAACGCGACGGATCATATTGTGTTTAGTATTAGAAACGTGAGGGTCGCGTTGAGGAGAAAAAAATGTGAGGGTTGCATTTAGCATTTGGAATGCAAAGTTTGCGTTGAACAATTGAAACGCGAGGGTCGCGTTTAGCACTTGGAACGTAAAATTTGCGTTGAACAATTGAAACGTGAGGGTCACGCGTTTGGCACTTGGAATGTGAAGTTTGTGTTGAACAATTGAAACGTGAAGGTTGCATTGAGAAATAAGAACGTGAAGGTCGCGTTGAGGAGCAGAAATGTGAGGGTCACATTTGTGAGTGGGGATGTGAGGGTCGTGTTTTGACTGAGCAACCCGAAGCTAAGGTTCGTGTTCAACATAGACTTGAGGTCCGTGTTTTGGCTGTGGAATGCACCACTAAGGGTCGCGTTCAGCTTGGGTTTTGCGAGGCTCATGTTTGGGCACATAAATGTGAGGCTCACATTCTAGAGTAGAAACATGGATCTCAAGGTCACGTTGAGGCTCACAAATGTGAAGTTCGTGTTGGTTGGTTGATCAGCTTTATCTAAGCTGTGCTCGTCATAGGGATCTTCTCCTCCATCGAGCAGCGTTCCTCTTCGCCTGATTTGAGGCTTTTACAGCGATGTCACCATCAATATTGATCAGGTTAGTCATAGCAATAGGCCTCTTGTGAGCCGATACTTTTTGTTTAGGCACGAGCGTAGGGTCTCTAACTTGGTTGACGAGTCCAGTTGAAACCAGGTCTTCTCCTTCTGAGGAAGGACTGTATGAACAATATGATCCAAAGGAGAGACGCTCCTTTAGTGAGTCAATAGTAGGAGGAACCTTAGTCTCCTTGGAGACTTTGCAGATCTTGCGCATAGCCTTAGGGCTATGAGATCCGGATGAGAGAAACTCCTCATACTTGGCTTGGTCAAACTCAACAGTCAGAGTTTCAATAGTAGTCCCCACGAGTTTGGTGTCAGATTACGCAACCACTTCTTCATCGGTGAAAAAGTTGGTCCCAACGGAGTCGCCATCTTTTGTTTGCGGAAAAAATTTGAAGAAAATTGAGAAGAAATGTTATTAATTCTCCCTAACTGACTTAGAAAAAAATGAATACAATCTCTCAAAGTAACTTCTCTCTAACTGACTTAAAAAAATTATAATGTTTTTATTGATTTCCCGATTTAGAAAAGAGAGAAAGATCAACAGAGATCATTCTCTTTGTTTAATTTTGGGTTATTCTTGGTGGCCGTGGGAGTTTGATTCTTGTATCTCATTGACGATACGAACGCTTCACTTCGTGGAACTTTGTCTACTCTTCTTAACTTAACATCGGGAAGAACTTGCTAGGAAAGTTTAAAACTCTAAACAAGTTTATAAACTCTATGAAAGAGTTAATTTTAGAAAGGAAATATAATCCTTTTTAACTAAAATAAGCTAAATAGCCGATCTCAAAGTTCTTCAACCGAAAATGGTTCAAAAAGCCAACCCAAATGATCCCAAAGCTCCAACAAAAGCCAACCCAAATGATCCAAAACGATCTGTATTCAGCTAAATTCTCATTTATAGGGTTTAAGGGGTGTAACTGACCCTTTAATTCGCTCCATGATGGGGGCTTAATGGACCCATTATGTGGAAACGGTTTTGAACCATTCAAATTGTAATTGAAATGGTCAAACTCAAGATTCACATTCTGGAGCTAGCCTCACATTCAGCTTTGTGAAACGCAGAGGTGATCCTCGCATTTTGGAGTTAGGACGCGGAGGTGACCCTCACGTTTTGGAGTTGAAACGCGAGGGTGACCCTCGTGTTTTGGAATTACAACGCGGGGGTGGACCCTCACGTTTTGCTTTGAAGAGATCGTTAATTGTAATCTCTTTTTCAAGTTCTGTAAAGGCCGTCATTTTGTAATCTTTGCGTTTGTCCTGTTGAAATGTGAGAGTCGTCAATTTGTAACTCTCATCTATTATTGTGAAAGTCGACAAGTTATAACTTTCATCGTCAGCACTTTATGAGGATCAGCTATCTGTAGTAATTTTTAACAGCCTACAGTCATGCCTGCTCGGTATGCTTCAGTTACTTCCTATTCACCTATCTTTCATAACTTTCTTGTTATCATTCATACTACCGTTGAGTCAAAGTCCTTTCAAGAGACAGTTTAATTTCCAAAGTGATGACAGACTATGGCTGAGGAATTTCAGACCTTTAAGCAAACACATATCTAGGATGTTGTTCCCTATCCCCCAGGGATCTCTCTTGTTGGCAGTAAATAGGTTTATAATGTCAAGCATCATTGTGATGGTACCATTGAATGTCAGAAAGCTCGTTTAGTAGCTTGAGGTTTTACTCAGCAACAATGTATTGATTATGAGAAGATCTTTACTCCTGTTGCTCAGATGCCCATCAATTGTACTCTACTTGCAGTTGCTGCAACTCATTGTTAGCCCTTATACCAGATGGATGTCAAGAATGCTTTTTTTTCATGACTCTTTATCTAAGATAGTATATATGCAACCGCCTCCAGGGTCTAATATTCCTCCGGGACATGTATGTCTCCTTCATCATGCTATTTATGGTCTTAAGCAGGCACCCCACACTTGGTTTGAGTGTTTTCATGATGTCATGCTCAAGGCAGGCTTTATGGAGAGTCATCAAGACGCTTCTCTATTTGTTCGCACTGTATCGCGTGGTAGACTTTTACTACTCCTTTATGTAGATGATATGATCATTACAGGTGATGCTACTGTTGGTATACAGTTCGTAAAATCTCAATTACAACAACAGTTCCACATGAAGGATCTTGGATCTCTTTGCTATTTTCTTGGTCTAAAATTTCTCATAGCCCATGGGGTGTACTACTGTCTCAACAAAAGTATCTCTCGGATATTCTAGATAGAGCTGAGCTAACTGACGATGCAACTGTCGATACTCCACTCTAACAGAATATCAAATTTCGCTCTACTAATGGAGAGCCTTTATCTGATCCTACTCGATACCGATATTTTATTGGCCAGTTAGTCTATCTGTGCATCTATCGACCAAATATCTCTCATGATGTTGGCATTGTCAGTCAATTTGTTAGTGCCCCATGTTCTGCACACTATGTTGTCTTATTATGGATTTCTTCGGTATCTCCAGGGTACTAGCACTCGCTCTCTTCTATTTTCTGTTACATCAAAGTTAGTACTTTGTGCATATTCTGATGTTGATTGGGTTGGTGATCCCACTACCAAGAAGTCTATCACAGGTAATTGTATATTTCTTGGTGATTCTCTTATTTCCTGGTAGTATAAGAAACAAGATGTTATTGTTCTTTCTAGCACCGAGGCAGAGTATCATGTAATATCCATAAGAGCTAAAGGGATTATTCATCTTCGTCGTCTTCTTAGTGATTTTGATATTTCTATTACGACTCCTACTTCTCTCTATTGTGATAATAAGAGTGACATTCAGATTGCTAATAATCCAGTATTTCATGAGAGGACCAAACATATTGAGATCCACGCTCATTTTGTTCGTCAACAAGTTATCAAGGATAATACAATTCTACTTTCATATGTCTCATCCACTGACGAGCTTACATATTTTTTCACAAAGGCCTTACCCGTTCATTGATTCTAATTTCTTATACGCAAACTCATTTTGTTTGATCCAACATAAGTTTGAGGGGAGCTGTTGATAATATTGTGTTAGTAGTGGGTTTAGTCCCACATTGGTTATGAGGACAAACCTCACCCTCCTCTACTTGTATATATATACACACTCAATATTTAATTCAAGAGCAATTTACTTAAGACTCTCTCTCTAATTTTAACAAGTTTTAGTTAGTTCTTTATATTTTTTGTTGTTCAGGTAATAAGTATATGAATAGAGATAATCCCTAGCAAATTCCCACCTAACAAAGCAACAAGCAATTCAAAATCCAAGAGCATCTTATACGAAAGACGAGAAGATGCCCCCCCAGGAGAGCTAGCGCAGAAGACAAAAGTAAAACAACTATTCACGCCAAATCGTCTTCTTCATGAAGTAAATCAGTAGATCACAACATGCATTTGGACCTTGCAGTTCCCTAGCATATTGATTGTTTTAAGTGCAAAACTCTGTTTTCCAGGCCCTTGGATATCAAGATATGTGTACATGGTATTTTGCTAATTCGTCGAGCTTAACGCTACTAATTTTCATGTGCATTTTTGTAAGGATAACAATAATTATTTTGATAGAAGCACAAACAAGTTTGTTTTGTGTTGATGATGCAACTATTAAGCATACGACAAACAATGAGTTTTGGGATGAAGAGTAGTATGATTTGTTTTATGATCGTCTGTGAGTTAGAATATATGAATGAGTGATCAAGTCATTATATTAGGGAATAGAGATGGTTTTGATCATCTGATTGCCTATTTCTTCTACAATAATTAAATTCATGACCATCTATTTTCTTCTTCTGTGTTTTAGCGAGTATGTATTTGTGTCCTCTGCTAAAAAAACTTTCCACAATGCCCTCCAAATTATCGCATTAGTATACGAAATTGTCCTCATTGAAATTATGAGTACTCATGAAAATTGTAATTGGGATGCATCTGTTCAATCACTGAAATACACAAATAGAGGTTTACGAGAAAAAAATAGTTTTCGAGAAGTTTACTTAATCCTAACTTTTAGAAAATTTAACATTTAGTGCTACAATCAATAAAGAATCATTAATATTAGAGAATTACATTTATCCCTAATTTCCATAAATTTTATTTTCATTCCAAATTAATATAATCTATAAATTCAGGAATATTTTATTTGAAGACCAAGCTTTTAAATGAAGTTTTGAGAAAATTTAATACACCCTTTGAAATCTTACAAAATCTATTTTGAAATTTAAAATTTATAGTTTACAAAATAACATTTTGTAAAGATACTGCAAATGAGGTTTAAGGTTCAACAAAATTTAGGCCGCCCACCAAAATTCTACAAAATCTATTTTAAAGCTAAAAAATTAGAGTTTACGAAATGATATGTTTCGAGGAGTTTATCATTTAGCCCGTACTTTTTAGAAATATTATTTAGTCCAATGTAATTGTGGGTTGTCTAAAAATTACTGTAGATAGCTGATCCCCACAAAGCACTGATGATGAAAGTTACAACCTGACGACTTTCACAATAGTAGATGAAGGTTACAATCTAATGACTTCCGCGACAACCGATGAAAGTTCTAACCTGATGACTTTCACATCAACATACGTGAGTTACAAATTGACGAATGTCACACTTCAAAGAGCCGGATGCAAGGATTACAAAAATGTCAATCCTAGCAACATTTGAAAAAGAGATTATAATCAACAATCTCTTTAAAGCAAAACGCAAGGGTCCACCCCCGCGTTTCAACTCTAAAACGCGGATGTCCACCCCCGCGTTCTAATGCTAAAAACACGAAGGCCACCCCTGCGTTCCAAGTCTAAAACGCGAAGGTCCATCAATGCGTTCCAATGTTAAAATGCGGAGGCTACCTCCACGTTCCAAGTCTAAAACGCAAAGGTCACCTTGCGTCTCACAAAACTGAACACGGGTCTCGTTCACAAACGCGAATCTCACGTTTGACTTATTCAAACACGACTCAAACAATTTCAAAACCATTTTGCACATAATGGGACCATTAAGCCCCCATTATGAAGTGATTTAAGGGGTCAGTTACACCCCTTAAACCCTATAAATAGCTGAAAATTCAGTTGAAACCAAATCTTTTGATGATAAGGCTTTTGTTGGAGCTTTGGAGCATTTTTCCTTGGCTTTTGAACCAATTTTGGTTGAAAAAGTCTGAAATTAACTGTTTATGTTGTTTCAATTAAAAGGATTAGATATCATTTCTGAAATTAACTCTTGCGCGGAGTTCTTAAACTCGTTTAGACTTCTAAACTTGCCTTGCAAGTTCTTCCCAATGTTAAGTCAAGAGAAGACGACAAAGTTCCACGAAGTAAGGCGTTCGGATCGTCAACGGGATATAAGGTTCAAACTCCCATCATCACCGAGAAGAACCCAGTTTTAAACAAAGGAAAAGATCTTCATCGATTCCTTCTCTCTTTTGTAAATCGGGAAACCGATAAAGAAGAATTGTAATTTCTTTTTCTAAGTCAGTTAGAGAGAGATTATTGTAAGAATTTGTATTTATTCTTTTCCTAAGTCAGTTAGGGAGATTAATACAAATCTATTTATTCTCATTTCTTCTTTTAATTTTCCCCACAAACAGTAATTTTAGATAGGGTTACTTACATAGTAGTTCCTCATAGATTTAATATTTGCAATTTAGACCTCCAATCACCAAAATACCCTCAGCTAATTTTTTGAAGACTAATGTTGTTTAAGGATTATTTGTAATTTGACAGTCTAAAGCTTATACCTTTTAACATTGATGTCCCCAAAATTTTTGGACACTTCGATCCTTAGAGGTTACACTTTTCTAAACTTTGATACCCAAATGTTTTTTCCTAACACTTTGATACCCCTCCCCCCCCCCCACCTAAAAAAATGCACATATTCCAAATCCCACAACTGTGTAAACTTTAGAGTATCAAAGTATCAAAAAAATTTGTAAGGTACCAAAGTGCAAAAAAATTATTGTTTGAAGAAGATGGGTGACATAACTAAGAGATATTTTGGTCATTGAGTGACCATATCACAAGGCCGCTTAGAATTTGAGGACTAATAAGCAATTCAAAGATTTGAGGTACTAATATTGTATTATTGAGGATTTGAAGAACTAATATCTAAAACCCCTTATAAATAAAGAAAAATAATATCTAAAAAAAGCTTATTTTATTTTTTAAGGAATAAGAATTTATTTTAAGACCAACCTTTTATAAAGTCAAACCTTAGACCAAATTACTCTATGTATGCTACACAAATCAATCATGAAAATGGATGCATGTGCAAAGCATGTGCAAAGCATGTGCACTATACTAGTATTATAGGAGCATACATTGATTAGAGGGTGTTGGAACTACAAATATAGTTAGAATTTTTTTTAAATGAACCCATTCACAATTTTAATCTTACATTTCGACCCAATCCAAACTTATTTACTAAAATCGACCCACTTTCTCGTCACGATAGCTTTGTGGCCAGAAAGTGTGTCGTTTTAAAAAATTATAGTCCTAAATAGTCGGGGTTGCCAACCCCGACTAATTATGACCTCCCCCGTAGCCTTGTCATGGTTAGGTGACTAAACATTGCATAAAATGGTCGGGGTTGAAAATCCCGACCAGTTGGAAGTGCCAACTTGAAATGGTCGGGGATCCTAACCCCATCTATTTAGCAGAGGCTAGAACCAACCCATGAAATAGTCGGGGTTGCCAACCTCGGCTATTTAGCAGAGAATCCCAGCCCGAAAACTAGGAAGGGGCTAAGTCATGAAATTATCGGGGTTGCCAACCCTGACTATTTGTGGTGGGTCTTGCCCTCTTGTATATACTAACTGAAACCATTTCTCCCCAAAATCCCGATTTTTCTCCTCTCCAACTCCGGTCTCTCTCTCTCTCTCTCTCTCTCTCTCTCTCTCTCTCTCTCTCTCTCT
>BQKN01063671.1:139790-157245 GCA_022839385.1 Asparagus kiusianus
GAGAGAGAGAGAGAGAGAGAGAGAGAGAGAGAGAGAGAGAGAGGAGATGGAGTTCTAAATATTTGTTAAATTTTGATTTACTTTACGATGTTTATGTTTGAAATGCTATGATGTTTATGTTTGATATGCTACTGTGACCTGATTATGGTTGGATTTTTAGTAAGTGAATTGAATGTTACATTTTTGTTAACAAATTTTTTTTATAGATGTAATAATTATATAAAGATATGTGTTTATTTGTGTTTGAAATTGATTATCGATTGATAAATGTGTAGCAAGTGAGTTGGTGTTAAACTTGTGGATTGATATGTATTAGCAGAAGATGAAAATTTTCAGCAAATTATGGGTTGCAAAGTCTCTGCCAAATGATCGGGATTGGGGTTGGGAACCCCGACCATTTTTTATGAGGGGCGGCACAGGCTTTGCCAAACAGTCATGGGTGGGAACTCCGACAAAATTAGTTGGGATTTCGTACCCCGACTTATTTAGTGGTCTAACCACTTGAGGGCTGGGGGGAGGTCCTAAATAGTCGGGGTTGCCACACTTTTTTTTTAAAACGACCCACTTTCTCGTCACGTCGACGAGAAAGTGGGTCGATTTTGATAAATAAGTTTGGATATAGACACCGATGATTTATGCGTGTTTGATTAGATGTAGTTACAAATACAAATATATTATTGTAACACCCACATAAGATAATAATAAAGGTGTTGCGCATCCGCAGTGAAATGTTAAGAGCGTTGCAACGACATTTGCGCCGCAACTAGACTCGCGTCGCGGGCAAGGGCAACAATTTGTGCTGCAGCGACAGAGCGAATCGGCACGCATAACATAGAACCCGACCCAATAATCCCAACCCGACCCGTTTGGAGCCCTTTCCGAGTTTTCTCTCATGCCCGCCTCCCCGAACCCCCCCGACGAGAGAGGTCGAAGCCATCATGGTGGCAAGGCACGGCATTCAGCTCGCCGTCTTCCTTATCAAATCCCACTTCGGCGAACTCGTCTCTGTAAATACCTCACCCCCCCCCCCCCCCCCTCTCGCCCCTCTTATTTGATCTCAATTCAATTTTATTTCCTTTTTCAGAAAGTATGCGAGTGCCTCCTCAATCGAGGATCCCTCTCGTTTCAAGAACTGGTTCGTTTCGCCGAGCTCGATCCCGACGATAAATCCAGGAACAGCCTCCTCGTCAAGAAATCCCTCCTCGTCCTCATCCAGCACAACTGCGTCCAGGCCTTCTCTGTTCCTAAACTAGGTTTTTTTTTAATTTTTATTAATTTTTACTGTTTTTAATGAATCCATTTGCGCGTAGTTATTATTTTTTATTTTAATTTTTATGCATGCTTCGCGCAGGTGGACCTGGAGGGTTGCCGAAGCTTCAGACCAAGTATACGATACTGTTTGATAATGTTCTTCATCGGTTGAGGTTTGCGAAGTTCTTGGCTATTGTGAGAAATGACCTTGGTCCAAAGGTTAGTATTATATTGTGCTGGGGTTTTGATATTTTGGTTGATCATAGGTTGTGGCGTACTTTTCCAAACAAATATGGTTACTGAATATTTTCGAGGGGCATATTTAATGAGATTATTGATGATCAATGTGATTATTCTCATTGTTGTGAGCAACTCAGAACACGCATGCCTCTTATGTCTCTCTGAATCTCGTTAATGTAGTCTTAAATTTGCCGAAAGCCTTGGAGCTTTCTGAAAGTTTGCTTGACGTCTTACTTAAGTAACACGTCAATCACTAAATATTTTGAGCATTCATACGAGTAAAATGCATGATTATTTTCTTTTAAAATAAGGACCACAAGTATGCTTTTCGAGCCAGTAGTTAGAGGACTGTTTTGAAAATACACTCCCGATGAATATTACAGATTGAAAGAATCATTTCAGGCTTATAGATCTTGTAGAAGATTCGGTGACCTAATTTGTCTGCGCTTCTGCCCATCTGAGAGGTGTTTTTCTCCCCTTTTTAATTTGGTTCAGTTTCTCGAATCTCTTCATATCTAGAAACTGACTATACCAACAAAATATATGACGTGAATAAAGACTCCCTTCATTGCAGGCTTTCAGTTATTTGTTTGTAATGTTTTGCTATGATTTGGACTAGACTTTAGTATTTCTAACAGTGAAGTGACTGATGAGCAACCAAGCTCCACATATTTTTCTTTCTTGTTATTTACAAGTATATTTTGCATTTTTTTGCAGTGTGAAGCTCTTCTCGAGGGTTTACTTCAACATGGCAGGCTTACTTTTGACCAACTTGTGCTTCGAGCAACTTCAAAGCAACCTGAAGGTATAAATAATTTCTCCCTTCCATGTGAGTTGGGGGTTTCTTAGAACAATATCTTGATCTATTTGAATTCTCAAAAAACCCTGTCAATTTCTATAGTAATCTCAACCCTTGAATTTACTTTTCTTGGCACAAATATTAGACTCATTATTGACAACAGGATCTGTATAGATATCTATAAGACATGAGCATAAGTTAAAAAACATAAAATGACAATGTTTAGTATCTTAAACATACAACTCAAGATGCCAGAAACTTGGAAATGAATTCTAGTTAACGTTAATGCAGGTAAACAACAAATCCCTTTCTCTTTTTTTAAAAAAAAACCAAACCATGATCCTTGGGTGGTCACCTTCCAGTTATCGAATCCCACTCTACCTAGCAAGCTAGGGCAGCACTAACAATACACATCCTATTAACTGAAGAAAATTGCAAAACAAATTATGACACTCCTTAGTGAGTACTTATATGCATAACTGGTCATGAGATCCCATAGAAGACAAAAAATTCATAGAATGAAGCACCAGGTTTGCAACTCAACTCTTCATTAAAAAAAGAAGAAGATGATTACAGAAATCAAAAGATATGCCAACGATGGAATGAGATATGATCAATATATTAAATATAAAAAATATGGGAAATATCGGATGACCAGAATCCATATCGGATTGTTGAAAGTGTGGATATATCAGGGATATGTAAAAAATACACGGTGTCAAATCGGATGATGTTCATATGTAACATAACATTGTAATATGTAATCAAAACATATTTAATATATTCTAAACATGAAAAACTGCATCGTGAATAATGATATACGACGTTTAGAGACATTAGATACAGGTAGAGGTCAGAGAGAAGACATGAACAGAGGAGAGAGAGGAAGATAAAGAGAGAAGGTTGAGAGAACGGAGAGGGAAGTTAAGAGAGAGAAAGAGGAGAGATGAAGAGAGACAGAGGGGTTTGAGGAGGAGCTGGGAGAGAATTGGAGAAGAGAGAGTGAGTGGAGAGAGAGAGAGGAGAGAGATTAGTACCTAAGGTCGCCTAGCGTTTTTGAGTTGGAATGCCGAACAAAGAGGGAGGAGAAATATGAGATTGACTAGGAATTTAAGGCATTTGATTTGTTAATTTATTAAGTTTTCGGGTCTGGTGGGAACAAAAACCAAACCTAAAGTCAATAACCATTTTATTTGGATATTAGCCAATATCGGCCAATAAGGAAATATTGGCCGATATTTTCAATATATCAGAAAAAGTGATAAAAAAAATCAAAAAAACGATATTTTTTCATAAATATCGTATCGGAAGGGCATCCAAACCGATATATCAGCTGATATAGTGATATACCGCCGATATTTAATACATCGGATATGATCATGAGTTTCTGTACCTTCTGCGCTAAGTAGGAATTCTAATTTTGGATCCATCTTCGATGGATCAAATGATTAGCCACCAATCTCCGAGCACAATAAAAGTAAATCTTTCTGGCATGCACCTAGGACAAAGTTCTGATCCACAAAGTGTTAGAAGCGACATAATAAACTCCTTGACCTATGTGGTGTTGAACATTTCTTTTAGACCACGCTTGCAACTTCACTTTAGAAATAATGAGTTATAAAATGAGGAAATCTGTGGATTGTCACCTACTACTACTAGACATCAACATGAAGCTAAAGAGAAGGGTTTCTATGGCGGTCTGAGATAATATATCATCGCTCAATGAATTTCAACCATGAGACAACGAGTCTAATAAGAAAAGAACTCAGCATACGAATTTGAAATTTCAGCCCCTGCCTGGATCTGTCTCTAGTTTTTAATAGAATCTTGAATCCCTAATGAGAGTATGAGAGTTGTGTGAATGATGGACAACAAATAGTTTGGATAGGTCTAGGATACGTTTTTCCTTAGAATATGAGTTGGGTTAGAGTTCTATCTAATATCACATATATTTAGTTATATTATGAGTCATTTTTTATTTTCTACATGTGGGTCTGTATCTTCTTGTTTCTACTTTAAGAGTGGAAAGTTCTTTTTCCTTTAGAAAGTTAATTTATCATCTGTTAACGTTAATTTATCATTGTTCCATAGTTTCATTAATATACTTGCATTCAGGATTAAGGGGTCTAGATATTTTTTAGGTTTAACAAGTTGGTTTGCTATGGTTTTCAATCTTTCTTAATTCTTATGAGGTTTCAGTTTGTAGTCTTCGTCTTGTCTTTTGTGTAAATTGGCTTTAAGCTAGAAAATAATGATTGAAGTAGGGGCAACATTAGTGACCACAATGGTGGAAAGTAGTTGCAAGAGATGAGTTATAGGAAAAGTTTGAACTTTGAGCAAGACATAATTTATTGTTGACAAGTTAAAATGTTTGACATGAAAATCTGTGAAAAATCTAGTTTATTATGTATTACGGATAAGTTAATACCTGTAGACTCGTACAAAGCCATATCTTCTATACTAATGAAACTGAGGTACCTCATCTGTCTAAGATATATATGAGTAGGAAAATTTTATTTTGAAGAAATTTGTTGCAATATAATGATAAAAATTCATATTTTATTAGGAAGTTCATGGATGGCAATAAAGAAGGTAAAATGTTTAAGCTAGGTACTGCAATGTTTTAAAAAGGTATTATGGATTGTTTTATACTCGAAGTATTTTCCCACATCCAAATCTAAAGTGATGAAGGACAATAGAGTAAATACCAAAGATCCAATATATCCATAACATAAAGTTTCTCATGAACCCGATGATGTGGTTCGCTTTGGTCCTTGTGGAGATTAAGAATTTTCTGCTGGCTTGAGGATTAACAAACATTTGAGAATTGCTTAAAATAATGTCAATGTTTTCAAAAACAATCGAGGCGTCGGCCTAGGCCTAAGCGGTACCCACTCCCGTCGCCTAAGTCTTGGGAGTGTCTAGCGAAGCATGGGCCGCTATGCGGACTGCACCTCTTAGGCCTTGGTCGTGATTTCCTCCATAATTACCTCCATATCTTCCGACCACCGGTCTCCTCCACTAACTATGAACACCTCTTGCACCTCCTTTAAGCTTCAACAAAGCCTCCTCAGCACCAATTAACTCTCTGAAGTTTTATGTTGATTAAGTGGAGCGATTTAGAGATTTGAAAATCATTAAGAATATGGAAGAACACAAAAAATCGCCAAGGTTTGTATAAGTGACAGAAATCCCCTCAAAGATTTAAATTTTAGAACTAACACTTCAATTCCCTTCCTTGAATTTCCCTCAAACTAGTCAACATGGATATCATGTGACTCATTTAATGACAAAAATGCCCTTAAAGAAAATACCCCAAACTCTTGTGAGATTAATGTTTATTCTCTTCAAGGCTATTTTTGTCATTAGATGAGTCACACGAACTCATGTGGCCTTGTTTGATGAAAACTTCAATGGAGGGGTGAAAGCAAAGTTGCATGGAACCTGGTTCATTCCGATTCACAGGACATGTATGGGAGTGTGGTACGCTGCTCATTAGGAATCGGATACGAGTAGGTTTATACAATGTGTCCGGAAACATTGTACATTTTAGACTCGGTTCTTAAATGTAGGATCAGAGCTTTTGCAAGAGTCAAGTTTAAGAAGTATGCTAGTTGATATCAGTAATGGTAAAATAACCTTCAGAATCATGTTGCAATTAAGGTGTACATCCTTTATTTGCTTTATTTCTCACTCTTTGTTCCTTATTCTTTCCGAAGAGAGTTTTTTTTCAAAAATTATTTGATTTGAATTTGAAATTGGGTCGCTGGAGTTAGTGAATCGGGTCGTGTTCCGCTCTGGATCTGGGACGATAGAACTCAGGTCGCGATTTTCTATTGCATCCCACGTTCCTGACTTCTATAGGTGACAATGTTAAGTTCCAAAACTTCTAGATATTTTTTCTCACTTTTACAAAATTTAGGGTGATTTTCCATATATATTTCTTAATAATAAACCGTATTTCAATACATATACTAAGTAAATGTCCTATTGATACTGTGATGGAAACTTATGATATTCAAAAGGAGAACCCTGCCTTTTGGTATACTCAGATATTCATATAGCTTATTAGCCCTTATTTTTTGAGAATGTAAGTAACAAACAAAAAATTGGTCACATATTATAGTATATTACTGGGGTAAAGAAAGTATTCATATTTTTTAAATTGTTTTTTATTGAACATGGATTTTATAGGTAAGTAACTGAACATGATGACATATTCCTTCCCAGTGGAGGGGATTGGTGTATAGCAGTTCGGATACGTTTTTAGGATTACTTTAAGAATTTAGGATTGCAACAATTTAATTATTCATATGAGGGGAACTATCTTTGTGTTTCAATCTGCACAGTCCCTTCAAAGCTGTGATTGCATGTCCAAACTATGCTTACAATTTTGTTTTTGCAAGTTGCTTCTATGCTATTTTGCATGATTGATGAAAGTTGTGGATTTGCCCCTAAGAAGATGCTATAAGCTGTTGATGCTGCCATCAGCCCCGAAATAACTTTCCATCAACTCGGTCTTAAATAGGTTGTTCAAAGTGGAATTTTTAATAAACTTAGTAAAGCAAGGGTTGTTCAAAGGAGGCTAGCACGTTAACACGCTCAGTCTATTTGAATAAGGGAATTCCAAAATATGCAGATGTATGGGGCTTTATCAAATGCTAAACTTTTTCATAAAGACTGAACCTGGTGCAATATATATTGTTTACTTTAAGCGGTTGTTTGGTTCATTTCTTAAAATAATAGGAATAGGAAAAGGGTGATAAAATAGTGTTTTAAATGGTTTCCATGTATTTCTAGGAAAATCATTTTTTGTTTGTTTTGATTTAGAAATATAGTGTAAACAACTTTGTGTGCTATTCTTTAGTTTGGTTCAAAAGGAAAAAATGGGAATATAAAGTTTAACTAAAACTTATTTTTCTATTCTTTAATTTGGATGAACAAGGAACATTTCTAGAAAAGTAGCACCCCGTTACCTTTTGTGAGGTTTCCACTCGCATGAGGACAAAATTAGTGCAAAATAATAGAGCTCAACTTTTGGTCATTTTATCAAGATTGATGCCTGATCTAATTAGTGCATTCGCAACGTAGGTTGTAATCACATAAGGGGACCTCATCTAAACGTTGCAAATGCAATGTAGACTGCAATCTCGTCATGGATTACCTCACCTAAACAATGCAATTGAAATTTAGGTCGCACTGTCAAATGTATACAATCATCATTGCCCGATTTTTAAAATAAAAAATGACTTGAAAATCATCAATAAGAAGGAAACTCCCAAAATAAGTGTTTAAGTTTAGCATGCTGCATTTGCAAAATTTGGTGGAGCATACAAAAAGCAGCCATCAGAAAACCGTGAATTGCCATAAATTTCCATGCACATAAATTTCATACATGTAACGCAATCTAACTCCTTGTTTAGAAAAGCATGCAGGCAAATGTAGCACAATCAGCTCAAGATGGACATTTTAAAACATATCACAGTCAACACAGTATGCTAAAATCTTCAATCATGCAGACAGAATTATGCATCATGAACCAAAATATCATCATAGACGAAGCATTATATCTAGTAAATGCTCATATAATCTAGCTCCATTAGCAGCCAAATATAGAAGTAGGCATTTGGATAACTGAGTGAAATGAACGAGAGTGAAATGAACCAAAATATCATCATAAACAGAGCAAAAACCTTATTTTGTAATAATCGACGGATCTGAATAAGGAGTAGTAGTATAAAGAAGTCTGTCAAAAAATCCAGGTCTGGCAGCAAGAAATCTATGAAATCACCTTCAAACAACTTCAACAGAGGGAATTCAGTTTCTTTAGCAAGAAATCCATAAAATCCAAATCCGATGGCAAGAAACCCACAAACCCTCACTCAGAAATTTCATGGATCTAGCCTTCAACCAACACTATTGGAACCCAAAATAGTTTAATGTAGTGTGGAGGTGATCCATTAGGAGCAGGGCTTCTGGAGAGGCACGAACGAAGAAGAGGGAAATGGGTTGGTGGTGACTTTAGGTTTGATCTCTCCTGGAAGAAAAGATGGAAAGGGGAAAAATATGGGAGTGGGATTTTTTAGTAGGATATAGTACCAACATGTCAGATTTCTATCCAATTTCCACCTAAAACAAGGGAAGTTTGGTTTCTACAAAATACACCCCTTTTCTCTGCTTTATAGAAACAACATTCTGTGAAAACCATGTGAAACAAAGTTTTAGGAATCCTCTGGAAAGTTTCATTTACCACTTTGCCCTTGTCAGAGTGGGTTCCACTAGTTTTCTATAAAAAAGGGTGAACCAAACTCCTCGTCGTTGTCATAAAGTTCTTCTTGATACTTTGCAGCAACGCAGGATTGTGTTCGTACAAACTTCAATGAACTGGTACAATCACATTACATTGAGCGTTGTCCAAGGGCTGATCCCTTCATTGCACCAACTCCTGAAACTAAACCAGGAAGGAGAGGCAGTAAGGTAAATATAGCATGATTTTCTTTTTGTTTTGTTTTTCTCCTCATTTGGTTCTAACACTAAATTATTACTCTGATGAGAATATCCACATCTCTAGAGTCTAAAATATTCCGTTGAAACATGATGAGTTATATAAAATCACAATACTATTTTTCTTTCCACGTAGTATGGTTTCAGTAATTGCTTATCAAGTTAGACTGTTGTTACTTCAGAAGTTCTAACATTACAGGTGTTGTTAATATGTATTATGTAGATGTGCATGTCCACTAATTATGTTTCTCCACATCATTTTCCAACATATAATAAGACTTCTTATGGCTACGCACAAGCACTGAATTAGCACTTTCATTTTCCATGTTTTAAACTTGCCTAATACTGATGCCTCATTACTTTTATTATGGATCTTACTTTTTACGATCTATGTTTTGCTTATATAGACATCAGTGGTTTTACAATTGCTTCTGCACAAATTATTTAAGTCTTAATAAAATATGTACAGAACACAAATGTACGTGGTCTTTGCTCGTTTTTCAGTTTCAAACGTGTGTTCGACAAGTTAGGGGTTTTTGTAGCAGTTTTCTGCTAGTTAGTCTTGACATGATGTTCATATGGTGGATAGGAGTTCAGGTGCTAAAATATTTGGTGTATTTTTTTACAGTCTAGTGTAGAGATTCCAACTATTGAAGAACAAGCAATCCTGGCCGCATCTCTCTCAGATATTGAGAGATTTTCTGGAATTTCTCCGGCGACAAATGCCGGTGTAGAAGAAAAAGATGAAAAGTTATCGGAGCATTCTCCTAGTGTATCAGTTGGCAATAAGGTTGGTATTTTGGTTGCTTAAACTTTTCCTTCCTGGAGCTGTTCAAGCTGTTCTCTTACTATTTAAATGTTTTCATATTTTTCCTTCTTCTTGGGTCTCTGTTGCAGTCTATTAGTTAACAGCCATATAGCAGCCTTTCCTTTATCTATCTGATAGGTTTGAATAATATATCACTGATTTATTTCCAATGCAAGTTATTATATCACTGGTTTATTACCTGAAGCATTATGATGCAAGTTCTTATTTGCAAGTTATATTTTCATTGAAACGGCTGTATTCACCTCTTGAATCCTGGACTTGGTGGTGTAAAAATGTCCCTATTCACCCTGTACAAGGAGTGTGGAGGCCATAATCTTTCTAAACTCCCGCCACCTTCCTTGCCAGTGGTCATTGTATATAGGCTGCCTTTTTTGCTTCTGTTTTCAAAATGAAACTTTACAAGTTATTTGGGTTAGCAGTTAAGTTTTAAATATCGGATATCGGGGAAATATCGGATGGCCAAAATTCATATCGGATTGCGGATATCGGGAAAATATCGGGGATATGTGGTAAATATCGGAATGCCATAATGAATGTTTGCATACATAGTATAATGCATTAAAATGTAATCTCAACATATGTAATAAAATTTAAGCATACAAAATATGAATAATATATGTTTAGGATCACTAATCAACCTTCTAAAATAAACAAAAGTGCAAAGCAACGTTGCAATATTCGATCTGCTTTTTTTAGGGCAAAATGTCATTTGATATAATGGGAAAATCTTGATATCTTGCCCAAAAATTCAAAACGCGGTATATTCTTTTGCAACAAGCTATATTGGTCCACATATCGGCTAATATATCGGTCATATCGGGGATTTATCACTCAAAATAGCCAAAAAACGGTAAAGGATATTTAAAGACCATATCGGTTGCGGCAAGCCCTGTAAAATGATATATCGGGGGATATATCGGGCCATGTCGGGGATATTTAAAACAATGGTAGCAGAAAAGCTCACTTTCTTGGTTCTGGAAATGAGTTGGCTGGTCTGTCAGCTTTAGCAGACTTATCCATGTACTGTAATTTCCCCTATCTTTGGATGCTTTTATGTTCCTCTTGTTCATCATTATCAAACAAAGAATAATATATGAAGTTTGATCCCAGCCTATCTGCATTTGCATGACTGCCATGGCTTCTGATAAATGTTACTATTTTGATGTTAAGCTGCCATTATTTTGTTATCTTGTATGTGCACTGGCTTTCCTTTCAATCCATTTGTTTTCCTTTTTTCTTGCGGTTGGACTAGCTATCCTATGTAAAAGGTTCTGGCAGAGAAAATGAAAACATTAAAATCGATCTGTTGATTGATATCAGAGTAATGATGCTATTACAATCTTGTTCAGTGATCATTAAAAGCCACCCTTATTAGGTGTTTTATCTTCCTGTCCTAATGAAACTGGTATAATAATTCGTGGTTCTAATTTGTTACGGGGGATTAGGATCCCCCAAAAGAAGTCTAGGTTCTTTTCTTCCAAGAAGAGTTTCATTATATTGCCTAAACTTTTTCCTTGCCTATGGCTGTAAATTCCTTGTTGAAATCTGCCTTTTCCCCCGCTTTTGTTCTGGGAAGAGATGTTCAACCAGGACTTGCATCCATTACGATACATTGCCTATCAGATCTAAGACCTAGTTCTGGTCTAACTTATACTTCGGCACAAGTGCTTTTGATTTGTCATAACATAAACAACTAGAAGTTTTCATCCCAAGATTTGGATTTTGGCTACATTAATGTTTTCTCCTTTCTTCTCTATTACGGCCTGTCATCTGTGTTAACTACTACCATATCCTTCTTTTGCTGCCTGGTTTGATTTGTGTAGGTCTACCCTTTGTTTGTGTCCCTCTATAAAAGACTATCCAACCATTGCTCTTAATTTGCACGTTGTCTGACCCCATTGCCTTTGTCCAAGCCATCTAGAGCGTGTCTCCCTCATTTTATCCTCATTTGAAGCTGGACACTAACTTTCTTACCCTATCGTTGAGTATGTTGCAAGTTTCAGTTCAAACTTTTGGTCATTCTCAAACCAACTTAGTGGAGGAGATAGTCCTCAACCGAAATGAATGGAAGAGCTGGATTCATGTAGCTGACCCAAAAATTTGGGATAAAGACTTTGTCGTTCTTGTTTCTTGATAGATAAAGCATCGTTTGTCACATAGCTTTCATATAAGAAGCCCCTACATTTATGTGGGTATCCTACATCCACTTGGTACACCCAAAGCATTTCTCCACTTTAGCAATACTGCTATGTTTCTGCAAAGAACATGCTTATCATCTCACTGCTGTAACGAGTGATCACACTGGTTTAAAAGTCATCTTTTCTAGCTCTTAGCCTTCAAGATTTTTCCTTTCAATACTTCCAAAAAATTTTGGTCATATACCCCTCAAGCATCTAAAAACTATTCAATTTATATTTCAATATTCTGTTGTTCAAATTCGTTATTGTGGTTCTTAGACATATTTACAAAGACGGGTTACTGACTTCACTCGTAAATTTGTTATTATTGTTAACAGCGTAAACGTGAGATAGAGGTTGATAGTGATGTCCAAGCTACAATCTCCGAGACCGAAATTCTTTGGCGGGCAAATTTTGAGAAGTTCGTGCATTGCCTTAAAAAGAAGGTATATGATCTGAAACAACCTTAATTTCATCATCAGAAAATTTTTTTCAGTATAAATTGAAGGTGTATTAGCTTGGAATTTCATATGCATTTTAGATTATGGATCTTTTTGAAGTTAGTCTAATACTTTTAAACCTTTCCTCATGTTCCAAATTCCTGTTACCCGCTTTCCCGTGAATTCTTGCCATGAACTACGCAAGTTATGATGTGTGAACTTCATCAAACCATTATCTTGTCCCTTCTTCATGTTTGGCATTTCAAATCTCTTTTGAATTAGATTGTTATGAGATGTTTATATCTTACAATGGCCACATGTTCTTTGACCAAAGATGCCCTCGAATATTTGTGAAACTGTCACTTCATGTCCTATATCTGCTATCTTCTGAGTTATATGATGAAATGACAGTAAATGGACTACAAGGAAATTTAAATGTGATTAGTAGCTATCTTATTTCTGTATCAATATTTTTTAATGATAACGGAGAAGGCCTTGCTGTGAGTTATAATTAATAGTTCTGTCATCTTTCTGCTTTTTTGGACATATTTCTCTGTTTATGAAATTTTGGGGTATGTTAACCTGTCACATAGGATTAAGGAAAGTTCCTCCACTGTCAACAGTTTCTATGACGAGGAATTTCTGGTAGAGAGGGTTGACATCATGTTGACAGTCAATTGTGAAATTTTGTCAAATCTTTCATGAGGTCTTATGTTCCATATCCAACCCCATTTGACACTGAAATGCAGCTAACGATAATGACCAAGGGAAAAGTTTTAATGGTTAGAACATGATTTGAACCGATAATAATTTGAGAAAGGCCGTTCCTATGCATGACGATGATATTTTATGTCATTGCATTTTGTTTCCAGAAATTAAAGTCTACCTATTTGGCAAACAACTTGTGATAGTCTTTGTATGTAGCAAGTAGATAAATGCTCGTAAACATGTTATAGCAATGAACATATATACTTGTACAGCTGCTTCAGTCATTCTTTACATGCATTTGTCAATTTGTAGTTTCACGTGCGAGTGATCTCCTGTTTAATTATTTCTTATATTCTTTAGAGGCTGATTATGTAATACTTAAAGTCACAATGGATCTGACCTCTGCTATATGAGCAAAAGTATGTTGTTACAAGAATATGCTAATATAAGGTATTTGTGGTTTCATAATGCCCAGTGTAAAGCCCTGTTTGTCCAAGGATTGATTTTGTTTTCTTATTAATGTCTGTTACATAGTCTTTTGAGGAAATCTTCGGCTTGGCTTTTAACCAACCTACAAAGACGTAAGCAGTAATCGGTAAAAAAGAGTTAGGACTAATGTGGATAATGTGACAATGCTGGTAATAATATTGCCAGAGATGGCACAGGAACTTCCATCAGCTCAGAGTCATATAAAAGGTATATTGAAGATTTACAAGTTGTAAGAATGGAGATTTGTTACTCAATGATCCCTTTAAGTAAATTATGAATTAGTAATGCTTGCAATGATCTCTAAACGAGCTACCTACATCTGAGGAAGCCAGATGATGCACTTTATAAATTAGAGGAACAGATCCTTTGGGTAAAGTGACCAAAGAAGTACTAGAAAGAGTTTGTTTAGCTCAAAGATAGAAGTACTAGAAAAAGTTTGTTTAGCTCAATCTTGTGGTACAGAAGAAATGACATGTGTTATGGAATAAACAATTTGATGCACTTGATTTGGCTTGTTAAGGTCCTGACAATTGCAAATAGTATAATTATGTCTCCCAAGTACAGTCATGTTTTTTACCATGACCTCATGACTCATGTAGGACTACACCACTGACTGCACCCATGATCACCGCATGGACCTCTGACAACACTTGTTTCAAATATACCTATTTTTATGGAGTGGTGTTATTTTCAACCAAGAAAATTTGAAGGAAGAGTTATAGATACTAGGATTCGCCCTCAAGTCACTTGAATTTAGACATGATATAGACTCCTTGCAATGTCTCCCTAAAACCTCAATAATAAATATCTTGATTGCTGATGACATTAATTATGATCAAATTTCATTCCTGTGAATCCAGCATGGTATTATGAGCCTTTAAATTGCAATCTCCGTCCTTTTAGAGGAATGTTCTTCATTTCTTCTTTTTCTACGTGTTCTCTTGTTTTATGACAGAGAAAGAGATCGTTTCTTCTCTTCTCTTCTCTCCTCTGTTAGAGTCAAGGAAAAATTTCTTACCTAAAATAGCTGGTTACAGATGTGGTGCTGTCATGAAAAGTGACGAAAATATATGTAGGAAAGAGATGAATGTGTCCCATCTAATGATTTCATTTTATTTCAGGTTACAAAAGTCACAGCTGATATAGGAGTTCACTTAGTGCAACAGAGCCACTTTGATGACAAAAAAAAAAAAAAAAATCCAAATAACCATGCACAAGATGTACTTGGTTCGGCAAGTTGCCTATGGCCATGGAGAGAGGGAAGAAATTTTAATTGAAGGAGTAGTTTACAATGTAATTTTTTTCGCTTGGAGATCAAACTTTAATCCAATACAAAACCAAGCTTGAGTTGATTTGTCTTTTACTTAGCACATGAGAGACTCCATACTAGATCAAGACTGTCCTTAATAATAATTCTTCGTTCCACCAAATTTCTTGTATAGAAACTAATGCAATGTCACTTTCAATTCCTATCACCATATTGCCATGGCCGTGTGTATTGTCATGCTTCACTTCAGCCTCTTCTTTGGATTATCTGAACATGTGCTATCTGCAACAGCTGATATGTAGTAGAAGTTATGTGGTTGTTTATATGGATCTTATATCTGCGGTTGGATTTTGAGCAATAGTTGCGCCCTTGTGGGTAGTATGCAATAGATGGAGATGACTTTGATCTGCAGAATAAACATTGGTGTTGTTAACTTGGTTTCTACATATGGGTATGTGTGTCGATTTTTGATGAATGTAAATAGTAAGAGGTATAAAAAGATGCTGGCAAAACGTCAATAGATATAAATAGGGACTAAATAATTAAACATGCGAACGCAAGACATAAATTTCCAGCCCCCAGTACTTAGTGCTCTCACTGACCCAGTTGAAAAGGAAGTCACAGCTGAGATGATTCGCTTAATTATTCCTCCCTTTATTAGCCTTCTGATTAAAGTTAGACAGACTTATAATAGAAAACTCTTTCAAGGTTCCATGTATTAGCTATTTGTACATTTAACTTTCACCCTGCGTAAATCTTACATTTCTGCCTGTTTAGTCACTGTTTATTTGGTTTCAGTTAAAAATAACATTTTAAAAGTTTTTTAACATCGTCGGTTAAGGAAGCACAAAGTACCACTTTTAGGCTATAATACCTGTACAAGCTATCTTGCACGTTTTGGGCATTTCATTTATCATTCCTGTACTTGCATACTAACTCACTGTTTTTTTTCTGCGTCTTAGGCTTGTGTAGAAAACATACGTTCAAGGTTGGGTGTTGATGCTGCTGTAATTTTAGAGGCAATGATAGAGTCCAATTGTGATCAGAAAGCTACAGAAAACAGTTCTGGTAACATTCTTGCTAAATAACTAGCTGATAATGTATTGTACTAGTACATAAGTATATCTAGGAAGACATCAACATTTTCTGTTATCGTTTTATTGTTATTACCATCATCATCATCATCATCATCATTCTTATATATGCATCCCCATGCCCATGGCATGGGGTTGATGTCTATAGGAATTTGGATAAACGTAACTATGTTAAGCACAGCTTGCTTCTGTATCAAATTTAAGCAACATTTTTTTCTGGCAGCCTGATGCATAAGATGGAGAAATATGTCTCAGCAGTGTCCTAAGTATGTCAAATATAAACTAAGCAAATAAACATGCTTCAGCCATGTATCCAACCCCCCCCCCCCCCCCCCCCCCCACCAAAAAAAAAAACTTTTTTTTGGTTTTTTTTTGGGTGGGGGTGTGGGGGTGTGGGGGGCGTGGGTTTCCCAACAACTTTATGGATATTTGTTGGTTACTGCTAACCTTGATTGTAATTTATACTGATGCAGCTTCAGAGCTCAAAAGTTGTTTCGGGACGAAGGATGTCGATTTCCTGTCTATTCTGTTTTATCTTGATTTGTCTCGGTTCTTTTTTTTCATCGTAGAAGTCATACACCGTGTTGATTCACTTTATTTTCTTCCCTTTTCAATTTCATAATGTTACCCTAAGTGCTATAATTTATATTTTTTAATATAAAAATTAAAAGATAGAAATTGAAGAAATGACCTCAGGTAGTTGATGAAAATCCTGTTGACAAATTTTTTAAGGAACCTAATTACTTGATTTTTTCAGCGTGCTTTGTCTTCTATTTCATGCTTCGGTCTGAGTGCCATACATATTGAAACTGTTCTGGAGGGTCTGCTCCTCTCCTTTATTTTATTAATGTATTGTATACCATAGAAGTACTTTTCTCTTGTTGGTCATACCATGTTCCGTGCTACTTTTTGGTCATTGTCCTGTTTATCACTTGGTTATTGTTTCATGATTCATAGCTCTCTCAACTTGAATTGCTTGAAATGATGAGTGATGAGCCGTGATACCCCACCAACACGGCAATTTTGGCGCCATACCCGTATCGGGTGCGGTTTGGGTACGTTTCCACACCTAAACGAAAGGGATGCGGGAGCAGCTCATTTCCCACGTGTCGGGGAAGCTCGGAGATCGATGACGAGGTCGGGGAAGGTTCGACGAGGTCGGGGAAGTGTCGACGAGGGTCGGGGAAGGTTCAACGAGGTCGAGGAAGCTTCGAAGAGGAACATGATTTCAGTAACGAGATATTCTCGTGGCGGCGTCGGGAGAGAAATGGTATCTAGGGTTTTTAGTTAAGTTGGGTTTGGGTTTGGGTTTGTTTATTTTCAGCACCCGTTTTGATTTTTTTTTTTTTGAAATAGTTGGGCGGGTCGTTTAAGCGGCCTGCTTAGCTCTTTTTTATGCTTATGTGGAATATAAAGTCAAAGAGTTTACTTTATAATTTTAAGGAATGAGATTATTTCTCAATTTGAAATTAAACATAGTAAAATTGCTATAGTTAATATAATAATTATATATATATATAATTATTATAGTTAATATATATATATATATATATAATATAATAATTATATATATATATAATTATTATAGTTAATATATATATATATATATATAATATAATAATTATATATATATATAATTATTATAGTTAATATATAT
>BQKN01063671.1:157345-168288 GCA_022839385.1 Asparagus kiusianus
GGGACACGGCTCGTATATATATATATATATATACGAGCCGTGTCCCCGTACCCTACTTTTTACAAATTTGCCGTGTCCTATACCCGTACCCGTACCCATGCAACCTAGGTGATGAGGTATCTCCTTTCAGAGGACGTATACCATACCTTAAACAATTTCATCGCAGCTAGGATACTTTTTATTCAGTCATATCGGCATCAAATTGTTTTGTTTATTCTTTATTAATTGCTAAATTGAGGATAGGGGAGTGAGGACACTGGTTGCAGGGGCTCAAATAAATGTTTTGGGTGATTGATAGATAAATCTTCCTAGAGTGGTAACTGATTTTTGAGACTAGTTTCCCAAGAGTTGCTCTTTTATGAAACTAGTTTCCCAAGAGTTGCTCTTTTCAATGAGTCCCTTGCGTGAGAGGGAGAAGCATCTGAAGTGTGATTCCTTATCTTACTAAGTGTCTTTCAATTGAGAAATAATCTCTTTGCAACATACCCATTACCTTTAATGTTCTTACTGAAAATGATATATGTCATTAGCATTTAGAGTCTTTATCATTATCTTCCTGCGTGAGATTTAATAGGTCTTTATTAATTTCTTTTCAAATTTGAGCTAGGAATTACCGGTATTTAAGTTCATTACTCCTCTGTTTCTTGCTCAATGTTGCTCAAAACAGAACTAGAAATGCTTGTAGTTTAGTAATTTTTTTCTCATAAAATTAGAAGTTGTTCTTTTGTAAAAATGGCCTGGGCAGCTGCCTAGATGTTACTCCATTTAGACAGGTGCCTTGGTGTTATGCATGATCCTTGTTGCCAAGACCTGCTCATGTTTTTGTTAGAAAAAAATATTCTTCAACCATATGTTTAATAAATTGTTTTCTTTTCCCTTGACATTTGGATGTGGCTTTTTTCACTTGTAGTCACGGCAACCATGGATGCAATCTTAGAAGGGGTGAGAAGAAAGCCTGGAGGAAATGCAATGGCATTGGAACAAGTTAGAATAATCCTTGACCAACTTGGATGCCACCTATGTAGTGAAGATACAGGGGCATTATATACTATCGGTAGCTTTTTTTCTTTTTATTTTTGCTTTTAAGGCTACTTTTGGCCATCCCCTTCTGCAAGACTAACTTTAGCTAATTGCTTCCTTGGCTTTGGTGTTTGACATGTTGATCTTCATGCAATTCCTGATGTAGATCTGAAAGGAGTTATAGAAGTTTGTCGAAATGATGAGGTACTTAGTTACAAGCATTTTTACTATATAACTAGTGATCTATCCTGCATATTGACACTTCCTTTTTCTACATCAAAAGGTTGAGTCCCTTGTTTTGAGAAGATATGGAAAAGAAGCATTTAGGATACTCAGGTTACTGGTGAAGGACGGTGGAAAAAAAGAAACAGATATGGTAATCACTTGTTCTGTATAGAAGGTGGTTTTGAAATCATGGGTATCAATTTATAGGAGTCTTGCAAGAATCGAATGTTGTTTACACTAGTTGTGTTCACTTTACTAGATGGATGAACATATTTTATGATGGGACAGGAAATGAGAGATGAGGTAAGAAACTAATGTGTGTGCTTAGGGATATTTAACTAGCAGTTACATGAACCATTCAGATGCTAAATAACCTGGAGAGAAATGTGAAGATATGAGACACGAGAGATGATATGATTCTTCTAGATTCCTTGCCTTTTATCCGGAATACAGCTCGTTTACCATTATCATTAAAAAAATATTACTTATTGGTGTCCATATATATTTTAGACATTTAAACCATGTTTTCTTCAAATGATTTCCTGAAAATTTTCTGCTAAGTAAAATTTCTTATTTGTTATGTTAAATTTCGGTTTGACATATTTGTGGCAGAAAATTTTCCCATTTCTAAATGGTACCAACTAAGCGTGTATAGTTTATTCGAATGTGGCATACGAAGTGTAAATTATGTCAGGTGAACTGTCTTTTGTTTTTTGGTGTTTCATCCAAAGTTTTGGTTGTTAAAATTTCTTATGATTTCCAGGACAGATTGCATAGAGTTATGCTCCCAATTGTTTATCTGTTATAGATGCAGTGGTGCTTGATTTAATCAATTAACCTGCACTTCCACTTGACTCTATAAACATTATGCCTGTTTCTCCCTTTTTCATTTGGAAGTAGTACTCCACCCTCTGGAATTCTACATATCACTAGTAATAGCAAAAAAATATTGTTCAAAGTCCTGTGATGTGATAAACATCCGTAACTACTGTGAGTTTTCTTGCCAAACTGTAGATCCATTTGATGAGCTAAGAAGTGGATTCCTGTTTGTTCTGAGAAATAAGATGCTCTTTTAACAGTCAAGTAATTTGTGGTCCAAGGCTCCCAAATATCAATGCTTACTGTAATGTTGATATTTATCCAGTTGGGTATCATGTGTCAGTATCAGCATGCACTGCCAATATTGCCTGCCAAGCAAGGTTAAGATGGTTTAGCGAGCATGAAATATATTCCCCCCTGCTTTTCGTTGTCATTTATCCCTCATGCATGAGAGACCAATACAAACTGCATGAAGTTCAACAGCTGCATAGTGCATATAAACTTATGATGGTTGCGAGAACTCTTTTTGTCTAGTTTGCTAATTCACTATTAGTCAGCTACGTGTCATAATGCCATGAAATTGACATATGTTTTATTTTCGACAATGCCATAACATGTGAAATATGCAATGCTGTTCTCTATGCCTCGTTATAATAATTTTTATATATTTCATCTTATAGATTGCAGATACAACTTTTATTGAGAAGAAGGAAAATCAAGTACTTCTATACAAGCTTTGGAAGGATGAGTACTTGGATGTGGAGGTAAAGAATACATACTTATGTTTGGATTTTGTTTTTCATTTTTTATGAAGAAAAACTTTGGCTGTTTGTTAGTTCTGAAAATTTTCCAATATAATGTGAAGATGGATTCACCATTATCTTGTATAGATCTTAAGTCAGTGTATACATCCTACAATTAAATATGATTGTCAGGTAATGTGTAAGTTTGGACTGCAAAATCAACTTGAATCAGGTTTTGGTTCTGATGTAACAATTGGCTCTTGTTTTTATTTTGCATATTAAAAGCCAAATGAAAAAGACAGGAACTTGCATCAGGCTTACTTACAATGATTTTTGGTTGGGCATGTATAATATTTTTTTCTCATTATTTGTTGGTTTCTTAAGAATATATAATGAACACATGTATGCAAATTTATAGTGTAATATTTATATATACTACAAGTGATTTCTCCCTCCTGTAATTGTGTCGTTTTCACTGAAGGATTTATTGTCTCAGGAAAACTCGTGTCCTTGGCTTGGGGATTTTTTTTGTTAATTGAGATTAGTGTTTGATTTGTGAGAGAGCCCTCTTTTGCTTATGAGGAAGCTCTCTTGAGTTTTTCTTTCTACATTTTGACCACAGTTTATTTTGTGTCGCATAGGGTTCTTTTATCTTAAGGCTTAAGCAGTTTTTTTTTTTTTTGGGGGGGGGGGGGGGGTGGGGGGGGGGATTTGACATTGCCCTCTATTACAATGGATACTTGTTCTCGCACCAGAATTACACCTTTATTTCTGCAAATTAATTGTAAATTTAGCCTGTCATTCCTTCAATCAATTGATTCTCATTCGTCCTCTTTTCAATCCTCTTGGTCTTGAGTGTTTATCGTTTTTCGATTACTCATTGCTTGAGTTATCCAGTAGGGGTTTTTGCATGTATACCCCTCAAATCTTCCTTATTTGCAAATTACCTCCCAAATCTTGGTATTTGCAAAATTACCCTCGAAGTCTCCTATATCAATTTTTTATACCCCACATTTGGTAGGCTTCCAAAGTTGGATGGGCCTTTTTGACCTTTGTAATCCTCCACTGCCATACTCATTAAATAGGACACTCAACCCAAACATTTTGCCAGAGAGGATGAAGGGTTAGAGAAGGGACAAAGAAAAAATGTTAGAAACAGATGGATGCAATTAGCTTCCAGAAAACATAGGGGGAGAGACAAATGTTGGAAAGAGATTGAGTTTTTATACCCCAAGATTCTAGATGGTAGGGTTAATGTTACTGTTTCCATTCTTTTAGGGCTTGGTCTCAAAGATGGTTGTCATCTCTGAATTGATGGAGGCCGCGATGGGGTTCTGAACAAAGATGAAAAAAAATCCATTAGGGCTTTGTCCCTTCTACCCATCACCGGCCTTCGTTGTTTTAATTAGAAATATAATTAGTATTTATTAAGCAAGGGTATATTAGTCATCAACAACAAATTTTACCTAAGATGACATAATTCTAAAGAATGTACCCGGTATTAGGGGTGGGCGTGGGTTGGGCCACGCCTGACCCATTGACCGACCTGCCAGTTTTGGGTCACAGACGGTTCAGACTTGGGCTCGGGCGGCCTCATTGGGCCGTGCCAAGGACTTTGTCCCAGGGGGTAGACCCAACCCAACCCACGGCCTGCATGGGGCCGAGTCGGGTCTGACCCGACCCACGACCTGCATGGGGCCAACCGGGTCCAACCTGACCCATAGCAATTTGGGTCGCAGATTGGCCCATACATCTTTTTCTATTCAATTTTTTTCTTTTCAAAATTTTTACTAGATTAGTATGTATAGTCTGAAGAAGAAAACTTGTATTTTATCTTTCTGAAAAGTCTAAACTCTATAAATTTACAATTGGTGATAAAATTATCTCAAAAGACAAGATTCATAATAATTTGAGTATTTTTAGTAAATCAAAATGACTACAAATATTCATCGAAATACTAAATAAATTCCTACTGTTAATAAAATGATAACTCAAAACATCTGGAGGTCACAATTTTTGAATTGAGTTGCTACTAAAATTATATCAAAATGTAACTATTACCTAAGACGCTGGGCTAGGCCGGGTCAGATAAGGGCTTAGTCGAGCGCGCACTGTGCCTACTTCTTTGTCCACAGGTTTATAGTGGAACCTAGCTCGACTCATGACTCTGGTATATCATAGGCCGAGTTGGGCCCGGCCCACTGTAGGCTAAACCGGGTTTTGACCCAAGCAAGTTGGGCTGGTTCGGCCCGCGGTTCAAACCGGTCCACGTCCACCCCTACCTAGTATGTTCCATAAGAGAATAAGTGAGGGGTAGAAAGTCCCAGTCTTAAAGTTTCGGGGAGTAATTTTACAAATATCAAGTTTTAGGCGGTAATTTTGCAAATATGAAAGACTAGATGGGTATATGCAGAAAACCTTATCCAATATTCTAGCAAACTGATTGGAATCAGGTTATTGCTCACACTTGAAGTGCATTGACATGTGACTTTGTTTGAGATTATTTGCATTGGTTTAAGCAATTGGTCATTAAATTTGGTTAGATGTTTTACCATTTGAGGAAAATAAGTGTTCCATCAGACAACTTCCTATCCTATGTTATATGATTGGAAAAACATTTTATGGTCCAAGATTCAGTTTGTTAATCATTTGGATGATTCTACCACTTTACCTTCTATTGTTGATGTTGTTTATTTGCTCACATGTTTATTAAGACCGAGTTCATGCATCTCTGGTGCACGCTTTATGTTTGGCCCATCTGAAATTCCTATTCTTCACATGAATTTTGTGATCTATTGGCGTCGAAACTTTGGTAACTATTCAGCTTCGTCTCGGAGGCCTCACGATTCTTCGGAGGACAAATATGAGTATGCACACTCTGGATAGATATTTAGGAAATTAGATTAGATTTCATTAGATAACCGGAATATTTCTATTAATGGCTGATATCAATCAGTCACTAAGAGAAAATATTTACATTGATGGAGGTCATTTAACCCTCCGAATGTCCGGTTCTGAGGCGTATTGTTCTTCCCTGCATAAATAGAAAATCGTAAGAGGGCGGGGTTGAGTTCCCCGGTTGTTTCTCTAACGATCAAATCAGTAATATGCTTGAGTGGGGAAGTAACTGAACTGTAGAAGTTCTTAAGCACAGTGGGTAGAGAAAAAAAATCTTACCTCTATATTAAAAATAGTATCACTATTTATAGTGGTAGCAGAAGGGTAGAATGATAACTTCGGTTGAGTATGGGATGACGGCCACGTCAGCATCTGCTTTACAGGTGTTGACTGACGAGTGGAGGAGAAGTCATTTTCACATTTGATGTGAAGTAATTAGAGCGTGCGGTGTCGACGTGGTTCGATGTGTCTTAAAGACTATTGGGGGTAGAGGAACGATGTCACTGATTATGCATTTAATGGCATTTATTGAGAGGTGATCAGCTGTCAGCGCGCGGGAAGGAGCTCGAGGCTTGAGGTATTTCGTCGCCTTTTACTCGTCCAGTGGTCAAGAAATACCGCCCTTTGAGTCGCCTTCGCAAGATATCGGCTGAATGGTCGGTCAATCAGGGAGTCGACCTAGGTAGGGGTCGACTTGTAGCGCCATTAGAGTCGTCCTCGCGAGATGTCGGCATGTCGAGTCTCCGAGCTGGGTCTTGGATTATTTTGAAGTGTTGGCTCGATTACGCATAATGTGTGATACTTGTCTGCTTTTGATTGGAGATTATTTTTCAGCACTCAAATTACTATAACAATTTCATATTCTTTTTTATACTCAATTACTGTTACCGATATCATTGTTTTAAATATCCCCGACATGGTCCGATATATCCCCCGATATATCCTTTTACAGGGTTTGCCGTAATCGATATGGTCTTTAAATATCATTTACCGCTTTTGGCTATTTTGAGTGATAAATCCCCTATAGCCGATATATTAGCCGATATGTGGACCAATATATCTTTTTATATAGCTTGTTGTAAAATAATATACCGTGTTTAGAATTTTTGGGCGAGATATCAAGATTTCCTCATTATATCAAATGATATTTTGCCCTAAAAAAGCAGATCGAATGTTGCAACGTTGCTTTGCACTTTTGTTTGTTTTAGAAGGTTGATTAGTGATCCTAAATATATATTAATCATATTTTGTATGCTTAAAATTTTTATTATGTATGTTGAGATTACATTTTAATGCATTATACTATGTATGCAAACATTCATTATGGCATTCCGATATTTACCACATATCCCCGATATTTCCCCGATATCCGCAATCCGATATGAATTTTGGCTATCCGATATTTCCCCGATATCCGATATTTAAAACCTTGACCGATATCAACCCCTATATCTGCAAATTCTATTCACATCTTCTAATGCCATGAGAATAAATTGTGACCATGTCCTCATTAAAGTTCTCCTTAGTTATGTATACCATGCATATTAACCTTAGCATGAGAATCATAATCATCCAAGACTTAAAACTTTGATTAAAGTTAAACCAAAATGACAAAAAGTTTTTTAAAAAACAACATAAATACCATATCGAAATAATTTGGACAACCATGAGTACAAAAACAACCACCATCACCACCAATCCTTCCTCCCAAATGTTTGGGATCGGTTACATGAATCTTATTTTTCCATTCCATTATGGGTTATCTCCTCCATTAAGTTAGTCCTAATCATATCCTTCTTAATTACTTCTAACCAAATCATTGTAGGTCTACCTCTAGATCTCCTAGCCCCATGAACTCTAATATTATCGCTTTTCCTAATTTGTGTACTAAAGGATCTCCATTATACATGACCAAACTATATTAATCTATTCTCTTTTATTTTATCCTCAATAGGAGCAACCTCTGATTTACTATGGATGCACTCCGTAGTAAATTAGAGGTTGCTCCTATTGAGGATAAAATGAGATAGCATAGATTAAGATGGTTTGGGCAGCCATGAGTGAAAGGGGAGATCGCACAAAAGGCCCTACAATTTGCCATATTCCAAGATTCCCCTCCACATGGGCTAGAGTATATAACACACAATCTTTTCTCTATCTTTCATTTTCATTTTCGAGAGACATTTCCCCAACACCCTCTTTCCTTCACCTCCTATTGGCCAGCCACTTAACAGCCCCTAACTCTGAACTCAGAGAAATTTTAACCATTTCCCTCCTCTCAATCCTCTGAACCCTTAAGCCAAGAAAGATCAAGGCTCTATTGAAGCTAAAGGAGTTTTGGAAGAGTTCTTGCATATAACCTATGTTCTATTGGCTCTAGCATAAACTTAACTTGTTTAGGAAGGCAAAATAAACAGGAGTAAAGAAGTACAATTTAAATTGCAAGGTTAGGCTTGAATTCATGACACCTTGAAACTGTTGCTCTCACACCATTTAAGAAACCATGTTAGCAGGTATTTAGCAAACTATATTACAAATGATTATACTTTTCGCTCAAGTGCTTTGTTTAGCAAAAGCATTGTGTCTTATATCATTAGCATTATTTATAGTTCTTGATTTCAGAGGTTGGCAGTTTTTTACATCTTTATGTTCCTTGCAGAGAGTGGTTACAGCTGTTGGGAAGCAACTTACTTATTTCTTATGGGAAGTGAATAAAAAAAAGCTTTTGACGCATATTGTCAATGATATGTATCATGCTGCATTAAATCTCAGTAAAAGGGCAGGACACATGATTGAACAAGATCCCGAGGTTATCACATCTACACTCTTTTCTCATATGCATGAGTATCTTCTTTATCAGATTTTTATTCACGTGTGTGTTTTTGTTATGAGCTACTTTGGATCATTTATGAGGCTTTTCTGATGGAGGTCTTAATAAAATTTGAAGAGGCATTTACTTATTTCTCTAGTGCCAAGCAAGATACAACTATTTATCCAGCTTATTTTTTAATTTCTGTCCTAGATTTTGTATTTCTGCTGATCCTTATTCTTAGGATAAATTAGAAGCTTAACAAAAACTGTATGTGCTTGTGTTTATTTCTCTTTGGAAACTGTGAAGTTTTATCAACTGTATGGGTAGCTCCAAATGCTGCTTCTTTTATATAATCAACCTATATGCATATTAAGTTAAAGATAATTTAAAAGGCTTCGATTATTATTGTCAACTGAAAACAATGCCAAATTACCAGCATAAAAAACTGTCCTATTTGTGTGCATGTCATTTGTTGTGTAAGATATTGCCAATATTGTCCGAATTTATTGCAGGAGCGAATTCTATTGTTTACAGATTAATTGCTCGATTCATATTTTTTCTAGTTTTATTATGCATAAATACAGGATAAAAATTATTATTTATATAACAGGCTATGTTTCATAGCCTGGATTTCTAGCCTATCTTACTGGAGTGTCCCTTGCATCTCAAGTTAAAACATAAATTACTCTTGCCTCTGGTTTTATTAATAAAAAAATTTCAGGGTCCTAGACTATGTTATCTGGGTATTTCTATCATGAAGCCGTACGTGACACTTTATGGATTCTCCTTACACATGCATATATTTATTCAGATGTGTACTCAATTATACAATACATGTTTTGATTTAAACATTCTGTCATACATTCCTTGGGCATATATATCCTATTCTTCACATCCCTTTTTGGAACTTGTTGGACAAGGTTTGAGTTCGTTTCAGCTATATTCAGTTAAGAACTATTGTTTCAAACGGTCCTACGCATATCTAGCTGAAAACTATGATTACAGTTCATGCGTTTTAGCCATCTTGCCTATGCTACTTTTTACCAATTTGCTGTGTCCCGCATCCGCACCCATACCTGTATCTGCCCTACTTAGGACCTAGAGAGCAAGTACTCGCTAGTGACCCTCGTAATCTCAATGATCAGATTTTGTCCAACATCTCTACTTGGGCCATGCAACTGTAAGGTTCACATAGGCACATAGGGAGGAAGGAGAATATGAAATGTGTTGATTTTAAAGTTGGCTATTACACGTGCAATAATATTCTGATTGTACTGATATTGTATGTTGGTTGCACTGATTTGAAATTGATAGTGGGACATGTATATAGGGCTCTTTATGGGATTATTTTCCCTTTTTGGGGATGTGCGGAATATTCCCTCATCAAATAAGCATAAATAGACCCGAAAGATTATATTGGCACTTGCCATAGATGCAACCGTTGGCTTTTTGTGTTAACCGACAGCCTGAGCATTTATATGTGTCAGCCTGAGCATTTACATATGTTACCTTCTGGTTGCTTAACCTTGTGTTTCTTTGTGATACAGATTTTATTACCAAAACAAGGATTGCCAGAAAAGCTGCAAAAGGAGAAAACAGCAGAGAAACGAAGATGGATGATATTGCAGTCATCCCTTGCAAAGCTTGATGATGCTCTAATGTTGTTCCATGACTTCTAATATATTACTTTGCTCCTTATTTTTGTCTTAGTTGTATGTAAGGAGTCATATTTCGAGTCTGAAGGCCAAGTGTAATTTTGATATTGATCGCCTGCAGTATTAACAGTTAGGTTATGCGACGTAGCTGGTATGTGGATATTTTTACTTTTTTTTTTCCAGCCTCCATTGAAGATCATAAACTGATGAAAAACCCTTATACGAAAACCTGCTGAACTTTATTATCATTTTTTCCCCTTCCTTCTCGTTTTTATGTGATATATACGGTTGACCAGTAGAGAGGTTTCTGAACATTTTAAAATGACATAATGCTTGTTAATCCAGTTACATTCAGGTTTTGATTCTTGGATTTTCTATTGATTTGGTGCTGTGTTTTGCTAGAACTCTGATTTTCTAGTCAGAAAACATGGTTACAAACTCTGGTTGAAGCAAGTTATTCGGAGCTTGGTTGGAGTTTTAACATTCAGCCTGCCCATTACTGATCTTGTTAGGAAACCCTCCCGAGGTCCTATCTAACTTTTCAACGTATCAAATTATTATTTCTTTCATAGATAATCTAAATCGTGGTCGCTACTCTTTTCTTTCTATGTTATTTTTACATTACAAAAAAGAAAAGTGTGGATTGTGAAGTTGATTTTTTAGTTTTTTAATATATATATATATATATATAAATTGTTAGATAAGACATCCGGTGGACTACCAAACAAGATCAGGAACATTTTAAAATGACATAATGCTTGTTAATCCAGT
>BQKN01063671.1:182360-195895 GCA_022839385.1 Asparagus kiusianus
GCACCAAGTTGAGACGCTCCAAGGGTGTCCGCACCAAGTTGAGACGCTCCAAGGGTGTCCGCACCAAGTTGAGACGCTCCATGGGTGTCCGCACCAAGTTAAGACGCTCCAAGGGTGTCCGCACCAAGTTAAGACGCTCCAAGGGTATCCGCACCAAGTTGAGACGCTCCAAGGGTGTCCGCACCAAGTTGAGACGCTCCAAGGGTGTCCGCACCAAGTTAAGACGCTCCAAGGGTGTCCGTACCAAGTTGAGACGCCCTAAGGGTGTCCGCACCAAGTTGAGACGCCCCAAGGGTGTCCGCACCAAGTTGAGACGCCCTGGTACTATCCCCTCAAGCCTATAAATAGAACCTTAGGCCTCACTTTTTAGGGATCTGGATTTTTGGAGAATTGGCGAAGCCCTGCTGGAGTGAAGAGTGATCGAGCACTTCAACACAAGAGAGTTCTTCATCAGATCTACATCACCCGCATCCGTTCCTTAGCATTACCCCTTGTCGGTAATCCTAAGAAGAGCAAATATCTCGCTTTATCCGAGATAGGCGCTTCAAGTTTCTAGATCTCCTCGCGGATCGACAAAGCTCTGCCCGATTTTTCTGGATCAGATCTGATTGCCAGGTAGTCCACGGATATCGACGTCCCCATCACAGGCTAAAGACCCACGCAAACAAGAGACGACGAACGGATCTTGTGTTTATTTTTGAAAAGTTGTAATTTTTATTTTTGTTATTTGAATTCATTTGTAACGTTTGAAGTATTAATAAAATCAATGATGAAGGCAACTTTTGACGAAAACAAGGCAGTCATGAGAGCTTCTCCCCACAAATTTTTTGGCACATCAGAATTAATTAACATTGAGTTTACCATGTCCATTAGTGTTCTATTCTTTCTCTCAGCTACTACATTAGATTGTGTAGGATCTGAAATAGATACACTTGAACACTAGAGGGGGGTGAATAGTGTTCTTTTAAAATTTATGCAAAGTATATTATAAATTGCAAAGAAAAATGGTAATCTCAGAAATTCACAATCACAAACATAAGGATTTATATTGGTTCCACCAAACTGGTGTACATCCAGTCCCCAAGAAAATCCCGCTTGAGAGTTTTCACTATGATTTTGAATAAACTTACAAAATCAAACGCAAACCTGACCAATTTGCAAGTTCCTGCAAATTGCAACACCAATTGACAAACACCTTGTCAATTTGCACACCAATCTCTAAACCAAGAGATTAACCCTCTCAAACCTGAGAGAAATCCTTTTTGAAGCAAGAACACAATTGATCCTATAAGCCTTGAATGTGTAGTGAAGTGCAGCAGTGGCTTAGGATTCTTTTAACCTCTGTAAATTGCCTAAACAATAGGTATTTGAATAATTTTCAGAGGCAATTTCAGAAACTTCTCTTTTTCTCAAAATCTGAATATTTTTCACTTGAAAAAAATGCACAAAGATCAAAGCTTATGGGTATGTAAGTCTCTGCATTTTTTCTGAACAAATAACCTATTTATAGCCCTTGAAAAGATAATTTTTTAAACTTTAAAAACGTTTAAAAACGGCTATAAACAGTCATAAATTCAAACTTTAAAATCTGAAAAAACTGTATCTGTAGTCGACTACAATACACATTAGTCGACTACACTGAATTTAAACAGACTCTGTGTATTTAGAAAATTTCTCAGTAGTCGACTATAATGCTCATTAGTCGACTACACTGTATTTTGACAGAAACTGATAAAATAAAATTTACGTTCAGTAGTCGACTATAATGTTGATTAGTTGACTATACTGTAAAAAGACAGAAACTTATGTTTTTGTAAAACACCTAAGTAGTCGACTACAATCTATATTAGTCGACTATACTGTAAAATATCAGAAACATATATTTAAGTTTTATACACGAGTAGTCGACTACTATTCTAATTAGTCGACTACTAAGAGTAAAAATTATAAACTAAAATATTTTTATAAATAATTTTTAACTATAATTCTAATGGTTAACATAGGGGATTTCTATAGTTAACCAACACACTAAGCCTGTGTTAGTGTGTTCTAATATTGTGTGTGTGTGTGCGTGTGTGTGATCAAGGCTTGTACAATAATTCTAAGTAAAGAAAATGTAAAATACATTATCTCATCTGTTCTTCATTTTCTTCACTTCATAATGCCTTGAAAACATCTTGCACTTGTTCATATTCTGATATTAAAATCTGCATATAAAAGTTAGTACACACACTGTATAAATTGTTATCATCAAAATACTATCATGGAGATATGATATTCAACATTCTCCCCCTTTTTGATGATAACAAATAATTTATGCATAAGTATATATTTTATAATCAGATTAAAACATAATGAAATAACCATACTTATTCCCCCTGCATATAATATAAGTCTATAACAATACATAACAATACCTACATAACAATACTATTTCTTCCCCTTTGTTATCAACAAAGAGAGGAAAAACATCTATGCTAAACATGACATTATTTCTTCAACATGAGCTAAAACTTCAAACAAATCATTCAGGTTATGAACATAGTCCATAACTTCACCCATCCAAATAGGTAGGCAAAGACTTATCATAAAGACCAAAAGTTCCACAATGTTCATCACCATGATCTGTTTAAAATATGTAGCACATGTATTATCTAACCAAACATTATCATAGATAAGAAAAACACACAATCAACATAAGTGACATAGTAGTAACATAAATAACATATTACATAAGTCCTAACAACTCACAACCACATAGTTTTTGATACTTAAACAGAATAACATAATTGTTTTGAAACTTAACATAAAAACATCTTAAGGTGCTGGAGGAGGTTGCTGTCCTTGAAAATATGCATTAAGCTTTGTGTCCAAGTCTTCAAACTTCTTGATTAGCTCTTCTTGATTACTAATGGTATATGAGTTCTGGGAATATAGAGCTCTTTGACCAGTTTCAAGTTTAAGAATACGTGCACTTAAAGTGTTGTATTGCACGTCTGAAAAGCATGAGGGTTCTGTAGGAAATGGTGGTGGTTGACTAGAAGAAGCTCCTGCTTGAGTTAAAGATTATGGAAATTCTTGTGGAATTTCTTCTTGATGAGGTTCATTTTGAGGATTTTATTCTTGAATTTCAAAATTAGTCAATTTTATCCTAGTTAGGGCATTGGAATCAAAGAATTCAATGGAACGGACAACAGAATTTTTAGATTGGAGATCCACATGAAATTTGTCAAAGATTTTTGTTAGAAATGCACCATAAGGAAGAAATCCTCTTGGAATAGTCAGAAGATTATCAAAGTAAACTTCAGCCTAATTAACTTGAATATTTCCCATTATAGCATATAGAGCTTTTGCTAAATCTAGGGAAATGAAATAAAAACTCCCAGTTTTTGGAAACAAGTTATAGGCTAGGATTCGTGCAATGAACCTAGGAATTGGACGAAGTTTGTTTGAGTTATTTAAAGGTTTACCATATCCAGAAAGAAATATATGATTAGATAACAGATCTGAATCATTCATCCTAACAGACCTAAGAGAAACTCCTTGATAAGGAATATTAAAGATTTTACCAATTAACTTAGTAGTTAAGTCAATCTCTATTCCTTTAACAAGAGTTTTAAGTTTTTCTGAACCACTAATAGTTCCCACACGTTCTATATTAGTATAGAACAATTGCACAAGAAATGGATATGTGGGTTTTCTATTTTCAGCAGAGAATAATTCAAGCAATCCCACATTTTCAAAATATGAACCAAAGTTTCAGGGTATAAAATCATCAAATTTCACAAATCGTCCTGGAAGAACTTCAAAAGTTGATATTTTGTTAAATTCTTCTAATAAATCAGGACTTTTTAAATAGATGATGATTTCATCATTAACAGAAGTATGAGTTTGCTTAGCTTTCTTAGATCTAGACATGATTAGATAGATAAATAACCAAAAATTCAAAGATCAAGTTTAGAAATATACCTCAAACTGTTGAAACCCTAGATTAGTCGACTAGAACTTGGAGTAGTCGACTACACTGTACTCGACAGAAAGATGATTTTTAGTTTTTAACTCAGAGTAGTCGACTAATCTGTATTATAGTCGACTACACTGTAAACAACAGAAAGTTAATTTTAAGATTTTAACATAGAGTAGTCGACTATAAAGGCAAGTAGTCGACTACACTGTAATTTACAAAAAAAACTTATATGCATGACTTATGCATGTAGTCGACTATAAGTCAAATTAGTCGACTATTAAGAGTATAAATGCATATGTGTTTGTTTTAAAAATTTAATTTAAATCTTCAATTGAACATATACCTAATTCCCTTCTTAATTTAACATAAATTTATTCTTTTAAGGGTTTTGTTAATATATCTGCTATTTGTTTATCTGTAGGTATAAATTCTAATGAAATGTCACCTTTAAGCACATGATCACGTAAAAAATGATGTCTAATATCAATGTGTTTTGTACATGAATATTGAATAGGATTTTTAGATAAATTAATTGCACTAGAATTTGTCACACATAATGGATGATATGGGACAATTTATGCCGTAATCAGATAATGTTTGTTTCATCCATAATATTTGAGCACAAGCAAGACTTGCAGCAATATATTCAGCTTCAGTTGTTGATAATGATACTGAATTTTATTTTTTACTAAACCAAGATACAAGTGAATGTCCTAAGAAATGACATGTTCCACTTATACTTTTTCTATCAGATTTACATCCGGCAAAATCAGCATCACTATATGATATTAAATCCAATGAACTATGTTTTAGATAAAATAAACCATAATTTGTAGTATCTTTAATATATCTAAAAATTCTTTTTACTACTTTAAGATGTGATTCTTTAGGATTAGATTGAAATCTTGCACATAAACATACACTAAACATAATATCAGGTCTACTTGTAGTAATGTAAAGAAGTGATCCAATCATACCTCGATAGAGCTTTTGATCAACATTCTTACCATTTTCATCTTTGTCAAGTGATGTAGTGGTGCTTATTGGTATTGGTTTGCTTATTGAATTTTCCAATCCGAAACATTTGAGTAAATCTTTTGCATACTTACTTTGATTGATGACTATTCCTTCTTTCAATTGTTTAATTTGTAGTCCAAGGAAGAAATTTAGTTCACCCATGTGACTCATTTCAAATTCATCCTGCATAGTCTTAGCAAATTCTTGACGAAGATTGTTGTTAGTAGAACCAAAAATAATATCATCTACATATATTTGAATTAGTAAAATATCTTTATTTATTTTCTTAATAAATAATTTTGAATCAACTTTTCCAATTTCAAAACCTGAAGTTAAAAGAAATTTCTTTAATCTATCATACCAAGCACGATGTGCTTGTTTAAGACCATATAAAGCTTTCTTAAGTTTAAAAACATGATTTGGAAAACTTTCATATTCAAAACCTGGAGGTTGCTCTACAAAAACTTCTTCTTTTATAAAACCATTTAGAAAAACACTTTTAACATCCATTTGAAATAATTTAAATTCATAAAACATGCAAATGCAAGTAAAATTCTAATTGATTCTAATCGTACAACAGGTGCATAAGTTTCATCATAATCAATTCCTTCTTCTTGATTATAATCTTGAGCAACTAATCTAGCTTTGTTTCTAACAACTTGACCAAATTCATCTAGTTTGTTTCTAAAAATCCATTTTATTCCAATAATGGATTTATTTTGAGGTCTAGGTATAAGATTCTAAACATTATTTCTAGTAAATTGATTAAGTTCATCTTGCATAGCAATTATCCATGAATCATCAAGAAGTGCTTCTTTAATATTTTTAGGTTCAATAGTTGAAATAAAAGCATTATGAGCAATCAAATTAAAATAAGATCTAGTAGTTACTTTGTCAGAAATATTTCCAATAACTAAATCACGTGGATGATTTTTAACTTCTACAAAATCTTTAGGTAAATCATTTTGTAAATTATCATCTTTTGTAATATCTATCATAGGAGTATCATGAATAATATCAATTATTGTTAGACCCTAGAGGGGGGGGGGGGGGGGTGATTTGGGTCTTATGCTAATATAATCCAAGTAAACGCCAATTAAAACTAATTAACAAGTTATCCTAGCAAGTATGAAATACAACAATATATATGACCTAGGATAAGCAATATGAACAATGAGATATATCCTATATGATAAAAATATATATACAAGGATATATAAACTAACACAAGGGGTAAACAATTTAACTACAAATGTGATAGGGCAAAATGATCAACAAGCAATACACAATGGCGATGTAAGATATGAACATGAAAACAAGTGCGCCAATACAATCACAAACAAAGGATATGTTTACAAGGTTCGGTCCCCACGACCTACGTCCCCGCTCCTCACCTCGAGGAGATACTCCACTATCACAACCGGGTTTTCTACGTTCACCCGAATAACATTTACACCTCACACTCGGTTTTCTAGTTTACCGAAAACTTTACAATCGACACTCTTGCAATCACACTCTACACCCTCACAAGTGTTGGACCTAGCCGTGTCTCCCTCAAGTGCTCAGTTACAACCTCTCCCTAGGCTCGTCAACCGACGCCACTTCTCTTGGAACGATCCCCGACTCTCATCACACACTCCTCTCGATGTACAAGTGTATTACAAAGTAAATCTCACAATTAGGCTCAATACAATAATTAATTGTTCTCAACTATGGATGAGAACACAATGAGAGCTCACACTCAATGTTACAACTCTCACAACCCTAAATATATTATGAGTGCAAATACAATAAGCTCAAAGTGGGTGTGTGTAACAATGAGTAAATAAAATCAATTCAACTAAACTCAAATATAAAATCTAGCTTAAGAGCAATGATAGTCAAACAAGTATATAAATGTAAAGCTAGAGTTTGAGTTTAGAAAACTTCTCAATTGATAACAAGATGGAGAGATGGAGATTGAAGCCCAAACAAGAAGATAATCTCCTCCACTTGTGAAAACTTCTTCACAAACAAAACAAACCCTTAAACACACTTAAACCCTTGTTTAAAACTTGTTTAAAAACTTCTTTTCATTAGTCAAAAAAGATATCAGCAATGGGGTATTTATACCCACTCAAGATCTCAACAAAAACCCCAAGCAAAAGACAGAAGAGCCCCCAGAAAACAACTCAGAAAAATAGCCGTTGGGAACCAACGGATCTATTGGCGGTCGACCGAAAATATTCGCGGTCGACCGCGAAGAACAAAAAACACGAAGAACTGTTCTGGACAATCGTCGGTCGACCGGTGCGGTCGACCGATGGAAAATATCAAGCTCTCGGTCGACCGCATCGGTCGACCGACCAGCTCTCTGCTGCATGCTGACGAAAGAACAAATGAGCGGTCGACCGGTGCGGTCGACCGAGACTGACACAGCAGAAAACTGATTCTGAAAACTGTTTTTCTGATTTTAAAACACTATTTAAAAATATCAAATAAATTCCAAAAAATATAGAACTTTGGAAAATGATTGTAGACTATTTTTGGCTTCAACGCCACGGGGACGCGACCGTTGGGCAAAGTCCGCCTGAAGTGCCGCATAGGCGAAATGAAGACGGAGGTGACCTGCTACGTCATTGATGCCGAGCCCTCCTACAACGTGCTCTTAGGACGCCCGTGGATCCACGGCAACCGAATAGTCCCGTCCACCCTTCACCAATGCTTGAAGTATGTCGACGACTATGAACATGTGAGGACTGTAGTGGCCGACAGATAACCCTTCAAAGGTGTCGAGAACTACTTCACGGACTCCCTACTGTATCAGGCCCCCATCGAACCGCCAGTCGAGGAGCCGAAAAGTGGCAACGAGGCGGATAGCGAGCCTGAGTACGACGACAATCTAATCCTAAATGACTTCGAGTCAATTGTAATTGGTTATGAAAGTCATCATGTAACCAACGCTGTTCAGGCGGAGAAGATTGTCATCAATGAAAAGTCCAACTTTGCTTATGTGTCGTCTTGCTCTACGTCTGATGATGATGAGCCCAACGACCTATGGTCGGAACTCTACCGAGATCCTTCCCTGCATCTGCCGGTATGCTCATCATGCGCCGCCAAAACGCAGCCGATCAAGTCATCACAAGCTGTATTCGTCGTGCCAGCCCGGAATAAATATCGAAAAGACATTATTTTCGGTCGAATCGATCGTCCCTTGCGTACGCTCTGGGATGAGTCTGAAGACGAGGATCCCGCGCCCTAGTTTTCGCAATACAGTCGAATTGCGAGACGCATGATGAGCGACATGGGGTATGATCTCACTCGTTTGGAGGGCCTCAATTATGGCCGGGGACGTAAGACGGTCATTCGACCTGCTTACGTACCTAAGGGGAAACCCTCAAATTACTTCAACAGGACTAGGAGAGGCCTAGGCTACTCCTCCTCCTCGTCGGATTTGTGTTTCCACGTCAATGAGGATTCCGACTATGCATGTTCAGGGGATCAATCGTCAGTGACCTCAGCATGGGACTCAGATGTCAGCGTGAGGGACCTGTTCGATAACCTCACGGTCAACATGGCTACAGTGGATCCCGCCGAAATGGCGGCGGATGAACAACTTCTGCTCTATGACGAGACATGGGATCGCCATGTTAATGCCCAGTGGAGCAGTCGCTTCGAGCAACGGGAGCCACCCACCGAAGACGAAGTCCTCCAGGTGAACATGGGCACTGGTGAGAGTCCTAAACCCATATTCATCAGCGGTAGCTTGCCCCCTCAAGAAAAAGAGGATCTCATTGCCCTCATACGGGAATACATCGACGTCTTCGCATGGAATTACGAGGACATGCCTGGCTTGGATCCGTGGGTCGCCATGCATCGCCTCAACATCAGCCCAGACGCCAAGCCAGTCAAGCAGCAGCAAAGGCGGTTTCGTCCCCAGATCATGGAGGCGATCGAGGCTGAAGTAAAGAAACTCATCGAGTCCGGCTTCATCAGGGAGGAGCAACACCCCGACTGGGTGGCTAACATTGTTCCAGTACTGAAGAAAAATGGTAAGATCCGCATCTGCATCGACTTTAGGGACCTCAACACTGCGTGCCCCAAAGACGAATTTCCCCTGCCCATCACGGATGTCATCATTGACAACACGTGCGGATTTGAGAGGATGTCCTTCATGGACGGTTTCTCAGGGTATAATCAAATCAAAATGCACCCCGAGGACGAAAAACATACCTCATTCAGAACTCCCATGGGGGTGTATTGCTACACGGTCATGTCCTTTGGACTCAAGAATGCCGGCGCAACATATCAACGCGCCATGAGCATGATCTTTCGAGAGCACCTGCAAAAGACAGTGGAATGCTATGTGGACGATCTGGTCGTGAAAAGTCGCCACAAAGGCGACCACCTTCAAGACTTGAGGACAATGTTTGAGCTCATGAGGACTCATCAACTCAAGATGAATCCCACTAAATCATTCCTAGGGATGTCTAGTGGTAAGTTCCTCGGCTTCGTCGTCACCACGAAGGGGATCCAAATTGACCCTGACAAGGTACGAGCCATTCAGGAACTTCGACCGCCCCGGAACCTCAAAGAATTAAGAGGTCTCCAGGGACGATTGGCCTATGTCCGGAGATTCATCTCAAATTTATCGGGCAAATGTCAACCGTTCTCCAAACTTATGAAGAAAGGCACCTCCTTCGTATGGGACGAGCCTTGCCAGAAGGCCTTCAAGGATATCAAGGCGTACCTGTCGAATCCGCCTGTCCTCGCTGCGCCAATCTCAGGGAGGCCGTTCCTCATCTATATACGCGCCATGGAACACTCCTTGGGTGCCCTCCTGGCACAAAACGATGACTCCGGCCACGAGCAAGGCATCTACTATCTGAGTAGAACCTTGCAAGGCGCCGAACAACGGTACCCGATGGTCGAGAAAGAATGTTTGGCCTTGGTGTTCGCTATCCAAAAGATGCGACACTACCTGGTAGGCCAGACGATCCATGTCATCTCCCGGATAAACCCTATTCGGGTCTTCATGACACAACCTACGGCGTTAAATTGGCGCCTAGCTAGGTGGGCGCTTCTGCTCTCCCAGTACGACATCCACTTCATGCCACAGAAATCTGTCAAGGGGCAGGCCATATGCGATCTCATGGCCAGTCACCCACTGAGGGCGGAGACCGACCTGTTTGAAGATCTGCCAGACGAACCTCCCGAAGCCAACATAACTTCGTTACCGGAGGTTTGGCAGATGTTCTTTGATGGCGCATCTCGCACAGGCACAAGCGGCTCTATTGTTGCAGGAGTGGGGGTAGTATTCACTTCCCCACATAGCTACGTGTTGCCCCGAGCCTTCTCTTTAACAGAGCCGTGCACCAACAACGTGGCTGAGTACAATGCGTTACTCATCGGGCTCGAATTGGCGAAAGAATTAGGGGTAAAATGCCTCGAGGTGTATGGTGACTCTCAGCTCATCATCAAGCAGGTGACTGGCGAATATGAAGTTAAGAATGATGATCTGATCCCGCTTCACAGAGCGGCGATCAAGCTGATAGAATCGTTCGAAAGCTTCCACATCGAACACGTGCTACGTTCCAAGAACACGCACGCAGACGCCCTTGCTTCCTTGGCGGCCAACCTGGCCCAACCACTGGGGACATCCTAATGGATCACAGTGGCGAACAGAAAGCTCTTTCGACTGAAAGACGCTCCAGAAGCGAATGCCGCCCATCAAGTCTCAGATCAGCCCAGTGCTGAGGATTGGCGTCTCCCGATCATCGATTACGTCCTATACGGCATATTGCCTGAAGATGCGAAGGAGCGAGAGTCCGTCCGAAGACGTGCTACGAGGTTCTATTACGATTCAACCACCAAGACGTTGTATCGAAGGTCATACGACGGCTTGTTGCTTCGATGTATCTCGAAAGCAGAAGCGCAAGAGGCTCTACGCAAGGCCCACAATGGCATTGGCGGAGCTCACCAGCCCGGACCCAAACTTTGGGATCGCCTGCGAAGAACAGGCTACTTCTGGCCTGGGATGGTTCAAGACGCAGTTGCCTACGCGAAGCGCTGCTATGAGTGCCAAATCCACGCCAACTACATGCATCAGCCACCTGAAGACCTACACCTGACAAAGGCTTCGTGGCCTTTCGAGGCATGGGGGATGGACATAGTCGGGCCAATATCCCCGCCATCGGCGAGAGGTCATTGCTTCATTCTCGCGATCACCGACTACTTCTCTAAATGGGCTGAAGCCGTCCCCTTGAGAGAAGTCAAGACTAACGACGTGATCAAGTTCATCAAACACCATGTCATTTACCGATACGGCGTACCACGACGTATCATCCATGACAATGGCACGCAATTTGTCAGTCATGCATTCACCAGGTTCTGCGACAAGTTTCGAATACAGAACCTCTCTTCCACGGTCTATAACCCATCAGCAAATGGCTTGGCTGAGGCCTTCAACAAAACAATCATCAAGATTTTGACCAAGTTGACCTCAACCAGCAAACACGACTGGAACGAGAAACTAGGCGAAAGCTTGTGGGCGTATCGCACGACGGTGCGCACACCGACTAGCCACACGCCCTATTCATTGGTATACGGCTGTGAGGCCGTATTGCCATTAGAAATTCAGATCCCGTCCCTCCGCGTCGCCTTGGCAACGGGAATGACGGTGGAAGACAACCACCGACAACGACTCGCCGAGCTCGAAGCGTTGGACGACAAGCGACTGGAAGCTCAACAACACATTGAGTTTTATCAAGCTCGAATGGCCAAGAATTTCGACAAGAAAGTCAAACGCTGAGCCTTCAAGGAGGGGGAGCTCGTGCTCTCCGTTCGCCGACCGATGATCCTCACTTCCAAGAAGAAGGGGAAATTCTAGTCCAAATGGGAAGGACCATTCGTAGTAGAGACAGTCTACTCGAACGGCGCTTATCGTCTCGTCAAACCAAATGGCGATAAGATCATGATGCCTATCAACGGCAAATATTTGAAGAAGTACTATCCTTAGTTCTTTCTCGCTAACTCCCACGAGTGCAAGAGTTTAAACTGGCCCTCAAACACCCTCCAATTGGTACACGAGGCTAAACTGTTCCTACTCTACCCGCTCTGGCAAAAGCCATTGGCGGAACTCAATTCGCCTAAGAAAATGGCGGATCCACTAAGTCGTTCATATCACGACAAAGGCAATCTCAACTCGCCGATCCTCCTCAATAGGATGGCGAATCCACCAAAGTCGCTCACATCGCGACAGGCAAAACCAACTCGCCAATCCTCTTCCAAAGGATGGTGGGTCCTCAAAGTTGTTCCAATCACGACATCCCCTGTCACGTTAACACTAAACCTCTGACAAAACCAACTCGCCAATCCTCTTCCAAAGGATGGTGGGTCCTCAAAGTCGTTCCAATCACGACATTCCCTGTCACGTTAACACTAAACCTCTGGCACAATCCACTTATCAGTCCTCTCCAGAAGGATGGTAGGTCCCCATGGTCGCTCCCATCGTGACAAGACCCCATCAAGTTAATGATCACCTCTGATGATTAGCGCCGTTATTCCTACGAATGACGCAACCTAAGTAATGGCCTACCACGCGACGTGTTATTACTTCTGTCAATAGTCACACCCCTACGTTCCTGAGCTATTTAACCTATTCCAGATATCCTAACATTTTCTTAGGATAACTGATGGATAGAGTCTACCCCGTGAGAACTCCTACCGCAATTAGTTGCCACATTCACAAATGACGACAATTGTCGAAGGGGTTCGGCAGACAACTTGTCTGTCGGTTCCCCAGGGAACAACTCGTCGAGGGGCGAGTCGAAGTTGAACTCTTTAGTTGGCCGTAGGAGCGAATGATTGTTCTCTGCTGCAAGCCAAGTGTTACTCTCTTGAGCCCACCGGAGCTACAACGCGAAAATCGGAATCAACCCGATCCCACGCTGTTGGCAACCGAGAGCATAACATGGGCCCAAGGTGACTAAGCTCAAAACAGAATGGTCAGAGGCTCACCAAGTTCAACTCAAGTTCCTAACAACACAAACAAAAAGAAAAGGAGAAAGACCGTGCATGCAAAGCAAAGATAAGCGAAACAAGCAAAAGAGCCACAACGGGCCAAAATTTACATAAGTTTTCGGTTTGGTTGTGATGCCCGGGGCACCAACCAAGTTGACAAAAAAAAAAAGAAGAGGAGACTATAGGCGTACAAAAATGCCTATAGGTCCCTTAACATAGCTCGACGACGCCGATTCAACAAACGGACCATCGGACGACGTATCCAAACAAGACTGTTAGCCCACAACACCGAAGCCAAGTGACGCGTGACGAAGCGGACTAACGAAGTCACGAAGCTGACAAACCGCACGCAAACAATGTCACTCACGTGCGGAACCGAACCAACGGTTCGAAGAGTTAACGAGTCATCCAATCAAGAGAAGACTCGGATGAATCACGATCGAATCAAGATCGTTTCAGACTCAAACTCAGAAGGGGAGTTACCGCCAAATCTGGAATCAAGTCAACGAATCTTTTCCAGATCAATCAACCGAATCACGGACAGAACCGG
>BQKN01063671.1:203993-223281 GCA_022839385.1 Asparagus kiusianus
TCCAGATCAATCAACCGAATCACGGACAGAACCGGAACCGGAAACAATGAAAAACGACGAAACGGACAAACACTCGGGGGGCTCGGCCAAAGCCGAGCCACCCTAGGGTGGCTAGGCTCAGAACTATGCGCGGGCACAGTTCTGAGTGCCTATAAATAGGCCTTCTGTTCATTCATTCAAGAGGTTGGATTTTGGAGGAGGCGAAGCCCTGCTAAATTGGAGACTCAGATCTAAAAAAGATCAGAACTTTAAGACTTTGAAGACTTGCTCATCCAGATCTGGTGCTCGGCGATCATCAACGTCAAGTAAGGCAGGTGTTCGAGAGGAACCGGATCTCAGATCTCAGATCTACGTAGGTACACTCCGGATCAAAGCTTGGTTCTTTGATCCCGAGATTCGAGCGATTGTTTCCTTGGTGAAACAATCCCTCCGGCTATTATCTCCCTTGGTGGAATAATACCCGTTATACTGCGTAGATCCGACCGGATCTAGATCTCGCGGTGGTCCACGGCAAACAACCCCGGCGCAGACAAACAACCCACGCAAACGAGTGACCGCAAAATAGGAGCTCGTGATTTGTTCGACAAACAAGGAGAAAGTTGTAATCTTTTTTCATTTTTGTTTGATTTTCATTGTAACCGGATCTTATAAAAAGACCGGATCTTTGTAACTCAAAAAGTTGTTAACTAAGATAACAATGATGTCAATGAAAGAAGCAACGATTTTTCCTACGAACAGAGACCTAGGCAGCGTAAGCATTACAGGAATTTCAGCAGGCTAAAAGAGCCGATCTTAGCTTTGAGCGCAGCCCGCTCCGCCGCACGACAGATCCTCGCCTTCTCCTTTCGTTCCTGCTACCGCTTGGATAGGTCCGCCTTGCGGTCCTCTTCTTCTTGATGAAGGAGTTGGAGCTCCTGGTCCACCGTCGTGGCAGCCTAGCCGAGCCTCCTCGCCTCGTGCTCACGCTCCCGCAGCTTTGCCTCGCCACGCAAAGAGCCGGCACCCTCGAAGAAAGCTCGGTCCAAGTAGGCGTCCATCCGGTCCAGTACCGTTTGGCGCCGCTCTCGCAAGCGTCTGAGCTCAGCCTCCTTCGCCAGAATCCACCTCGCCCGCTCTTCACGCTTAAGCAGGAGGTGCAGCGGGAGGGGCGGTGACACGTCGGAAATGTCCTCATAAGCCAATTCCTCAAGGCGGTACATCTACCCCTCCACGCGTTCAAGTTCCCACTCACATCGCTGTGTAAGCGAGGCATCGCCCGCGCGGCGGACCGCCTTCAAACCCGCTTCCACGAGCGGGAGCGCATCGTAGTATCGCTCGTTGCCCACGCTGACCGAGAGGGCGACCCCGTGCACCAAGTCCACCAACCGCCGGAGCAGCACGAAAGCGGGGTGAGCCACGGGGTCTGGAACAGAAGGTCCCTGAACCGGGCTCACAGGGGCAGCAACCGGAGCGCCGACATCGGCGACCGTGGCAGAAGAACCGACACCCTCAGAATCGCTGTGAGCGGAAGAAGAAGCCATGAGGAAGAGAAGTTTCTTTCTTTCTTCTTTCGCGGAGATATTTTTCTAGCAGATTTCTCTCGAAGCAGTCAGGACTCTGCTAAGAAGGAGCAAGTGCTGAAATATATCCCAAGAAATCCAACGGCTGAGATTCATTACCCCGAGCCATCAAGCAGTCCGAACGCCCTGCAACGCTTTGAACCCAACGCCATTAAAGGCTACTCTCGAAACACCAAACCGACCGATCGGATTGAGCGAGAGGCGAAGTGCTCAGTCGCTTCACCAATAAATGAGCATTAATGCGCCTGCGGAGTCTTAGTTGGCAAGCACTTGGGTTCGCCGACCGACACGTGGCGTGAATTTCACCCGCAGTTGGATCTCCGACTGTTGGACGAACTCGCCACCATCCAAGTTTCGTCTGTAGTATGAACTCGCCATCATACGAGTTTCGCCTACAGTTCAAATTCGCCATCAATTGAATTTGGTTTTTAACTCAACCCAAATCATACGGGTTTCACCCGCAGCGTGAACTCGCCAACAGTCGAGTTTAGCCATTTACTCGAACTCGCCAGCAGTTGAGTAAAATTCACCGCAATCGAGTCTTATTTGCTAATAAACTCATCAATTAATCGAGTTCTACCAGCAATAGGATCTCATCTGGAGTCGGGTCTCAACATCCTAACGAACTCGTCGTCACGCAAGAGACTTCGCCTGCGGTACAAGACTGTCGGCAATTACAGAGCAAAACACTGGAAAGCAACGTATCCAAAGAGTATACGCACAATGAGCGGACACAAACCTCATGGATGCTTTAAGACAGTACATTTGAACAAAGTTATGTCTTCTGCAAATTGCGAAAGTCGTAATGTTACGTTCAAAGAAGCAAAACATGCACCCATTGTTTAAGACAATACATTTGAATAAAGTTATAGCTACATAAGTAAGCAAGTCATAAACAAAATGTATTGATTCAGTTACAAATCCAAGATTCTAGTCAAACACGCTAAAAGTGGAAATCTCTTCTTTGGACAATGCTACCCGTCTTGTGTGGTCCTCTCGAGCCTTGTCCTCAGCCGCTCGCCTGATCCGTTCCTCTGAGTTCGACCTGGCGGCAGCGTCTTTTTCCCGCAAAACCAAGAGGCGCTGAGTTGCCGCCTCGGCTTTCTCACGGGCAATGACGATGTCAGTCTGAAGCTTTTCCAACCTCGCCTCCGCATGTCCCAGTTCGGTTCGCAGGCGAGCTATCATGCGATTAAGGTCGATGATTTCCTCCTCCGACGAGCGATGATGATCTGCCCAGGAATTGGCAATGTACTCCGAATCATCAATTTCCTTAGAACGGAGCTCCTGCTCTTGAGCCTCCCTGCGCCTGATAAAAGCCAGGCAGGACTCCATATAGACCTCCGGACCTTCCCACAGCAATGCCTCTAGCCTTATCATGCGCGACTCCAGAAGACGGAACTCCTGCATATAACGAGAGGAAAGCCGATTTTCGCCCACTCGTCGAAAATCGATTATGCGATCCAAGAGAGATTGCCTAAAGCTGCCGAAGCTGCCCATCCCAAGATCGACGAGAGAAATCACCTGCCTTACGGTGTTCTCGAACTCCTCAACGCGAGATTGCCAAGACAGGGAACCGGGGGAAACGGGCTCCTGACCTGGGGCCAGCATCGCAATGGGCGGGATCTCGAGACTAGGTTCCGCCTCCTGCTGCGGAGCAGGGCCATGAACAGGAGGAGCCTCTGGACTCTCAGATTCATCATCGGATATCAAGATGGGCTCAGCCTCGTGCTCCACAGGAGGCGACGCGCCGCCAGGGGCTGCGAAGCACAACGAGGACATAAAAAAAGGGATTTAGGCGATAGATACCTATCCATGGTCAGGTGGGAGTTGGGTTGAAGACATACCTTTGACAGTGGCAGCTTCTGCGGCGCCTGAAGACGAAACCTCCTTCCTTTTCTTCGAAGTCGCGCTCCTCGTCCTCGGTGCCATTTGGAGAATGCTAGGGGAATTTGGATATTCTCTGCGGAAGAGCAACAGGAAGACCTTGATCTTTCTTGACGGAGATAAGGGTACTAAAATACCCCAACCCTAGGCAGCTATATACGGCTCGATGGGACCGTTCGGGTCCTAACAGTTGAGGAGAAGGCCGAATATCTCGTATCCCACATGAGCGGTCGAGATTCGGCGGTCCCTGGATACGATCTCTAACCAACGGCCTGGATTGGGCACGAAGGACAAGGAGACCCATCGCACCACAATTAATGCGAGACGGTTCACCCACGCCTCCGTAACCAACGCACGTGGGTGAACACATGACCCGCTAAAAGCGGAGCCCACTTGTAACTAAAATCGCCGTTGGCATGGCAGCTGCGAATTCGCCCCCAATTGAAATTCGCCTGCAGGCGAAACGGGTCTGTGACTGAAATCTGCCGAGGAGAATTTCCCACGGTTAAACGCCAACTAGTGCACAAAAATATATATATATAGTATACACACAAGCCGTAGTCGCCAGAAACAAAAGGATAATTTCATTCATAGAAAGGAAGTCCTATTACAAGCAAGAAATAAAAGGCGAATTATAAGGATTTCAATCGCAGTTCCGCCTCATGAATTTCTTCAGCATGGCGGAGCTCGAGCCTCCTTAGGACCTCTCGACGAACATCCTCCTCCGTGCGCGAGAGCAAGTCTTGAATGGTCTCTTTGACGTCTTTGAGGGCTCGATCCTTCTCCCCAACAGAGTCAGTGGTCAGTTGCCGACGAGACTCAACACCCTCCAACTCCTTTGCCGCCTGATCAAGGGCCCTCCCTTGAACGGCCAGGGAAGCCTGCGCGTCAGCTATGACCTGTTTCAGCCTCTCCACTTCAAAGGAGAGTCGGGAGACCCGGCTATCAACCGTCTCTTGCTTGCGAGCCACCCGTGCGTCCTCGGCTTTGGCCTGCTCCAGCTCTGCTGACAACTTCAACTCCAGCGTCATATTCTCATCCAGGCGGCGGTCACGCTCTGCCATAGCTACTCGAACTTCGCGAGTGGCGAGATCAAAAAGATTGGAACTCCCCGCGCGAAGGGTGAGCAGCTGCCGAACAGCCCCCTCCACTTCGTACAGACGCTGAAAGTAGGGCCTCGCCATGGTAACATCGAGCCTCTTGCGCAAAAAGGACGCATCGTCCTCAAGAACCTCCTTGAATTCCTCGAAGGGGCAATTCTCCTCCAAGACCAGCCGGGTGCAGTGAGCCAACGTGTCTTCGAAGTTGGCCACAGCTCGCGCCACCTGCGTCTTTCGCCAGTGTTCCAAGGAGGAGAGAGTGGCGTCTTCGACAGAGGACGAAGCCACGATCGGGGTGCTGGTAGTCATGATCGCGGAAGCAGCAATCGACGCCGTCAGAGCCAGAACAATCGCTGATGCCGCCAGAGTAGCAGTGGCAGAGTCGCGGGTCACCACCGGCAAGGAAGTGGCCATTAACCCAATGGGGGTTCCCCCTTGAGTTGGAGACTCTCGCACTGAACGCTCACCCGCGACCGATGCTCCCTCGAAGGTGGAGGTCCCCCCTTGCTGATCCGCAGAGATCAATACTTCCTCTTCACTTGATAGCGCCTCGTGAATTAAGGCATCGTCATCCGTCTCGGATTCGCCTGAATGACCCTCCCAAGAGGGAGGATCCTCCTTGCCAGTGACTTCATGAGAGGGGCCGAGTGCGGATACAAAAAAGAAAGGGTGATAATGAATGCCCCCTTGGCTTAGAAAGCACAACAGCCCTGAAATTCACGCTTACCTGAGCCCCCTTGTTCTCCTTCGTCTCCACTCCCCTCTTCTTCGTCAGAAGGGATGGGGATCACTTTCTCGACTGCACCTGCACGGATCCAACGTGAATAGTCAGAAAATGCGAACCCGACTTCGTACACGAGAGTACCGCATCGAAAAATTACCTTCGGGAGCAGGTGTAGGAGTCGTTGAGATCCCCGCCTGTGATCCCGCATCAGACGGAGGGAGCGTGTCCTTCGAAGTCACCGGAGCCGCCTCCAGCGCAGCAGAAGGGGTAGGTTGAGCAACTCCCACCCCAGAGGCGGTGTCGTCCCGACCGACCGCTGCTCTAGTGGCCACCACAGTCTCCTCACTACGGGCCTTTTTGGCCACTTCCGTCCTGGAGCTCTCCGCCGCTTCGCGCTGCCGCTTCGAAAGCAGCGAACTGCTTAGAGATAACAGGGGCGCCCCCATACGCCCAGCAATCACGCTTCGGGCTTGTTCCAGACGTTTACTCGCCCAGGTTAGCTCAATAGGCTCCCTCTGCTCACCTTGCGAATCTAGGGGAAGACTGGCAGGAGGAGTTCGTGTTTCGGGCGCCTCGGATTCGTCTGTGCCCGCGCCCTCACCCTCAGAATCTCCTGCAGGACCCTCCATGAGCAGCTCCCTAGCCGTTGTACGGCCCCTCCACCTCGAGGGTCGAGGAGCTCCTCTCGGGCGACACCCGCGCTCCGCCAGACACGAGCCCTGAAACCAGAAGTCGACAGGATTGGCGCTGGCGCCCCGATACCACCGACAATATGAGAGCGTGTGGTGCAAGTCACGATCCTTCGAGGGTAACTCAAAGCGAGCATTGGTGCCGCCAGCGTGGGTCCAGAACCATCCCCGAGCTCCGTCTACCAGCCCTCCTTCGAAGCGCAGATGGGGATTGACGTTGTCCACATACAACTGATCATACCCAAACTGGCGGGCAAACCTGCAGGGGATGTATGGCTCGAGATAGCATGTAGAGCCCGTTCTCAGAACGTGGTACCCTGGCCGGATGTTTACCAACCAACGAAAGGCACCGCAAGAGAGAGATGTGTAGTGATCCGCCGTCGGCGCATCCCTCAGAGATTCCCCATATCCGCCCCCGCTGAAATAGGGGAAGGAGTGGCGAAAATTGTAATACCCAAAGTGGGAAAGCGTCTTTCGTGCATCGGGGATGTCCTTGCATTTCCAGGAACACCTCTCCAAACGCTAGACGAAGGGGATGAACTTGTCGCCTTGGAGCGCCGCTGGGGCGCTCATCAAACATTCACAGTGGTATACGAACCACGCCATCAGATAAGTGTATGGCAGCCCCACCCGAGGATTGGGGGTCCTGATAACTGTTCCTTCTCCCTCATCGACAGTCGATACACGGCAGAATTGAGCTGTCAGGGTGCGGAGCCCCCAATGGATGTACGCTATCGTCGCCGATACCAGGGAGTAAGACTTCCCGTGAGCTAAACAGACCGCCGGATACACGACCTCCACGGGAAGGGCCTCGAAGGAGTGAGTGGGGATTACACACCTCTTTAGCCACAGCATGAGGTACCCCACGAACAGAGCCTTCCCGGAGATGGGAGACTTGGCCTGATGATGGAAGGAGTGAAGAACTGTACCAGACTTGAGTCCGCCCTCGTCACGGTCGAGAGTTATGGTGCTCCCCTCTTCGGCTGTTCTCGCCTCTACTTCGGATTGGTCGCATTCGCCTAGCGGGAGAGCAGGTTACCCCTTGACATCGTTTCCTGGGAACAGATAATCAGCCCAATTCTTATGGCTGATCCCCTTCTTCTTCCCTTTATGATCTGCGGCCCCCAAGGTGCTGAGGCAGATGTGATAGTGGCAGAGCAACTCCCACAGAGTCTCAACCGCCAAAGGCGAGTGGCTTGACAGCTGATCGATCTCCGCTTGATCGGGGACGTACTCCTCGTAAGAAAAATCTCCCAGAGGCAGCCCCGACACGTCATACATCTCATAAGGAGTAATGCCAAGCTCACCGTTCGGGGTGAAAAATGTGCCCCTCTCCGCACAATACAGCTCCAGAATGCTGTGGAACTGAGAAGCGTTGATTCGTAAGCCATGTCGAGTGGCTTCGATGGCCACATACAGCTCTGTGTTCTTGAGGTCGGCATTTTCAGCCAGAACACGGTCGGTGATCTTGGACCACCAAGTGTCGCTGCCGGGTGCAGAATAGACCCACCCCGGAGCTCTGAAATCCTTCGGGGGAAAGCTCCCTCCGACTCGGAAGAAGCGGTGACGGAAGGTCTCCGCCACCGCTGTCGACTCCCCCACGAGCGGTTCAGCGGACAGTAATCTAGGGCGCAGACCCGTCACACGCTTGCATGAGCCATCCACTCCATATCCAGCCGTGGAGCCCGTGAAGACGCCACAGGTGACCCCATCTTGAGTTGGAGTCAACTCCCAGGCCATCGCCCGAGGAACCGCAAGGGATCGTAGCTCGACGATTGAGAACCCCCTCGACATGCTGGGGAGGTAGTAATGGGTCCCTTCTACCGTGTGGAACCACATACTCTCCTTGAGTAACAGGACAGAAGGGTCGGATACCGCATCACCGAACAAAAACTGAGGTTTTGGCAGCTCCGCCCTGGCATCATCTGTCAGTGCCGCGTCGGTTGTCAACTCGCGCAGTGTTAAGTGGTGGCCGTCCGTGACCCTCTTTATCAAGCCATTTGGCTTGTCGGCGGCGAACACAGGTAACGGAGCCAAGGAGGGAAATCGAGAAGGTGCTGTGCAACTCGTACCACCGGCGTGGCCAATGGCCACACCCTCCGGGAAAGCCTCATCGGAAAAAGTCACTGCAAGAAAGAAAAAGTCAATCAAGACAAAATCCGCTATAGGAGCAAGGTAAACCATCAAGCAGAGGCGGGCGAAATCGCCAGACGAAAGGGGGAACCCACTTCGAACATGGTTTATTCGTACAAGACAACACTCCCCCCTTTACAGGAAAGGGCCGAAGTCGCCTATCGAAAAGGGAGTTCGCCTCCCTCCCGCTAAGGGTTGAGTTCGCCCGTGGAGACATAAATCGCCCTCTAAAGGCAAATAGGGTTAATTTTGCCCTAAATCAGGGAAGCTACCGAAGGGTGGTAGCGTTCCAGAAGAATGAGCGACACTCATTCCCCCCCCAGACCTGACGCCTAGGACCTACACGAGGTCATCCAACGAACCCATTGACGTACCTGGGCGCGGCTCCGGAGCACTGGTGGGCATGCCGGCGGAGAGACGGTCGGAGTAATTTCCCGGGCCTGCGCCTCTCACTTTGCACCTCTTAGATCTTGGAGCCATGGAAAGATGGAGCGGGAATTCTTATCTTGGAAGTTCTTTTCAAGATTCAAGAGCACGATGAATCCCAGAGGAGGAAAACAGTGGGTTTTAAAAGGGTGGAGTTGCCCACGTGGCCACGATCGCCCTCGGGAGGCGAAAACCCTAACGGGCGAGAAACATGGCCACGATCAAATTCGACGGCCCAGATCACCCTCGGCACATCAAGAACCAAAGTTGGCGGTTGCATCCGACGGTTAGATTCGAAAACCACGGCCACGATCAAAACGAGGCACACTGAGTGGACGTCAAACTGGCAAATCGTGATAATGCCACGCCGCATTAGCCGGAAAGGCACGAAGCCCCGCAGAGGGACACGTGGTCCACGCGCCTTAGGCCTACTTTCGCCCGAGAGAAAGGTCTCAACGGCGAAAACTGGAATGAAATCCGCGGGTCAGTCAAAACTTCGCCATTTAAGCCCAACTTCGCCTGCACGACTCACCCACCTTTGGGAAGCAGGGAATTCGCCCAAAATCTAGAAACCAGCAAAGTAGTTTTACTTAGACCCATGTCCCAGACGGCTAGGGGACAGAGTGGAAATCTTAGCACTAAGCCTAAGAGAAACTACTCGATAACTCATCATACTGAGGGGAATAGTATGGCTAGCCCGATTCAAACGGTAATCAGTAAAGGAAAATCAAACCCGTTGATAGCTGAGGGTTTGCTAAAAATCCTAATACACCTGGTCCAAAACTTCTTTATTCAAAGTATTCCAGACCACACGTAAGTCGGTTTTGGTCTGAAAACTTTGAAGGGGGTCTTGTAGACGGTAAAAATTACCGCGGCGGATTAAGCGAACGAATTCGCCCACAGAACAGGACCACCCTCTCTTAGGTGGAAAGCCTACCGTAGCCACTAAGTGGATTCGCTGGCACACGAGCCCCCACATTGGCCGCACCCGCCAAATCGCAGGGATCCGCCAGCGAGGCGAATCCGCCTTCACTAACTAAATCCGCTCGCAAGGGAGGTACTCAAATCCGCCCTCATTTGCCGAAACCACTTGAGCCACGTCTGCCTACGTGAGCCGAAGGCCGGGTTTCCAGGGACAACCCTTCCCTGCTTCCCACGATGCGAGAGGAGGAGGGTACAGTGTCCCAAGTCCGTCAGACGGCCGCCCGCGGTTCAAGCGAACGAGATAGGCGTCGGACCGGCCTGCATACTCATAAATGCGGGTCACCTCACCCATCAAGAGGAAGAGCCGAAGCCGTCGGCGCGCCGCAAGCTATCTGGAACTAGCTCTGACGCGAGACGTCCATTCTCCCATCCCTATTCAGACATAGGGAGAGGGGAGGAGGCACCACACCCTAGGACCGCCAGAGGGTCACTCGGTACCTCGCCGCACAAGTGAGCGGACAGTTACCAGAGCCATCGGCGTCCACATAAATGCAGCTTACCTCACTCCAAGCAAAAGGTCAGAGCCACCGGTGCTCAAGGAACTGGCCAGACCCACTTGAGTGTCTGGCAGCCGCTGTCACGAGTACGAGGAGGGACCTTCCCACTCCTACACGACGTAACACAACACGTCGTCCCACCAACAACCGCTTGTTGTACAAAGGGACAGTCGGATGTCTTGGAACAGTGTATGGTCACATCCCATAATTCAAGGAGCAGTCAAACTGCCTCCTTCCCATTTAAGGGCTTCTTTCAGCAACCTTGATGGGGGATCGAGATCAAAAATCGGCCAATAGACCAAGAGCTTGATCGATCAACCAAGAGAGGAAGAAGCTTTTTGCATACCCCTGCATCACAGCGCCATCTTCTAGCTCCGAGCTCTGATCGCCGGCGAGCCAGAAGAGACGAACTCCTTCACCTCGAGCTTCTACTGAGTACTGAAGCTCTCCAGCAACCTCGGTCGAACCGTCCAAGGGAAGCAGACTCGGCACGAGCACCGAGCGAAGCATCCTGTAGCTACCTTAAAGTCCCCACGATTAAACAAGGAGGGCCTTCCCTCTGCTTCTGTTGTAATTCAGATTGATTTAGTTTGTAATAAGCTTTCTTATCAATACAAACAAAGTCCCCCATTCTCGGGAAAATCAGGAATTTACACCTACACTCATAAATTCACAATCACAAACACAATGATTTATACTGGTTCCACCAAACTGGTGTACATCCAGTCCCCAAGCAAATCCCGCTTGAGAGTTTCCACTATGATTTTGAATAAACTTACAAAATCAAACGCAAACCTGACCAATTTGTAAGTTCCTACAAATTACAACACCAATTGACAAACACCTTGCCAATTTGCACACTAATCTCTAAACCAAGAGATTAACCCTCTCAAACCCGAGAGAAATCCTTTTTGAAGCAAGAACACAATTGATTCTATAAGCCTTGAATGTGTAGTGAAGTGCAGCAGTGGCTTAGGATTATTTTAACCTCTGTAAATTACCTAAACAATAGGTATTTGAATAATGTTCAGAGGCAATTTCAGAAACTTCTCTTTTTCTCAAAATCTGAATATTTTTCACTTGAAAAAAAATGCACAAAGATCAAAGCTTATGGGTATGTAAGTCTCTGCATTTTTTCTGAACAAATAACCTATTTATAGCCCTTGAAAAGATAATTTTTTGAACTTTAAAAACGTTTAAAAACGGCTATAAACAGTCATAAATTCAAACTTTGAAATCTGGAAAAACTGTATCTGTAGTCGACTACAATACACATTAGTCGACTACACTGAGTTCAAATAGACTCTGTGTATTCAGAAAATTTCTTAGTAGTCGACTATAATGCTCATTAGTCGACTACACTGTATTTTGACAGAAACTGATAAAATGAAATTTACGTTCAGTAGTCGACTATAATGTTGATTAGTCGACTATACTGTAAAAAGACAGAAACTTATGTTTCTGTAAAACGCCTGAGTAGTCGACTACAATCTACATTAGTCGACTATACTATAAAATATCAGAAACATATATTTAAGTTTTATACACGAGTAGTCGACAACTATTCTAATTAGTCGACTACTAAGAATAAAAACTATAAACTAAAATGATTTTATAAACAATTTTTAACTATAATTCTAATGGTTAACATAGGGGATTTCTATAGTTAACCAACACACTAAACCTGTGTTAGTGTGTTCTAATATTGTGTGTGTGTGCGTGTGTGTGATCGAGGCTTGTACAATAATTCTAAGGAAAGAAAATGTAAAATACATTATCTCATCTGTTCTTCATTTTCTTCACTTCATAATGCCTTAAAAACATCTTGCACTTGTTCATATTCTGATATTGAAATCTGCATATAAAAGTTAGTGCACACACTGCATAAATTGTTATCATCAAAATACTATCATGGAGATATGATATTCAACAGATTGGGGTGTATATGGAGCAGTTATTTCATGAATAATTCCATTCTCTTCACAGAATTATTTTAATTCATTAGAAGTGTACTCACCACCTCTATCTGATCTTAGTATTTTAATTTTCCTATCCAACTGATTTTCAACTCTGCTTTATATATTTTGAATTTGTTTATGACTTTATCTTTGGTCTTAATTAAGTAGAGGTAACAATATTTAGAGCAATCGTCTATAAAAGTTATAAAATATTTGTTACCTCCTCTAGTTGTTCTTCCTGAATCACAAACATCACTATGGATGAGTTCTAATATCTCAGAATCTCTATCAATAGTTTTAAATAGTTTCTTAGGAAGTTTGGCTTCTACACATATTTCACATTTTTCATCATCTTTTATATTAAGCTTTGGAATTATATTGAGATGCATCAATCTTTTAATTGAATTATAATTCACATGTCCTAATCTTTGATGCCAAGTGATAGAAGGTTCGATATTCAAAGCTATTGGAGATGCAAGAGTAGAATTCTTAACATTCAATTTAAAAAGACCATCACATAAAAAACCTTTACCAATGAAGTTCAATCCCTTAGTTATTACAACTTTATTTGATTTAAAAATAAGTTTGTAGCCTTGTTGCACTAATAAAGATCCGCTAATTAGATTTCTCCTAATATCCGGTACATGATGGACATCCTGCAGGATCAAAGTCTTATCCGAAATCAGCTTTAGGTTGATCCGACCTATTCCAGATACGGGAGCCACATTATTATTTCCTATTGTCATAGTTCCTCTACTTGAGACCTGATAGGTGGAAAACAAAGATTGATTAGAGCAAACGTGAATATTAGCTCCAGTGTCAATCCACCAATCATTTGCTTGAAAGGTCATGTTTACTTCAGGGGTGAAGAGAACAGACCTGAAAGTAGTCTCAGTTGAACCGGAAGTCACCATGTTTACTTGTGACTTATTAGGTGGAGGTCCTCCCTTCCTAGGCTTGGGTGGTTCTGTCTTCTTGTAAAAGCAGTCCTTAGCAAGGTGGTTGGTTCGTCCACAAACGAAACATGCTCGACGTTCAGCTCCTTCCTTCTTTTGAAAGTGGACAGGGTTCTTATTTTGATGAAAGGATTTCTTATTAAATGTTTTATTTTGATTTTGGTGGAAGGGACGTTTCTTGTGTTGGGGAAAGTGTTTGGATTCAACATTATTTACTTTGGGTTCGGATTTTATCACATTTTTCTCCCTGAGTCTATGTTGCTCTTTAATTCTAATGGAATTCAACACTTGCTCTAGTGTAAGATCTCCTTGGGTATGGTTAAGGTTTTTGGCAAAATCTGATCAGGACTCGGGAAGTTTGTCTATAAGACAGGCTATCTGAAACGTTTCATCTAAGATAGATCCATTCACTTTTAATTGGTGAACTATATGTTCAAATTCATGAATTTACTCATTCATTGGTTTAGAATCTACCATTTTAAATTTGTTAAAATCAGAAGCTTTAAATCTTTTAATTCCCATATCATCTAAACCATACTTTTTCTCTAGGGTTTCCCACAGAACTTTAGCATTAGTGATAGTATAATATATATCATATAACCTATCAGATAAAGCTCCTAAGATTCTGTGTAGGCAATGATACTCTATTTCTTGAGGTGTTCTCGGGATAGGAATGGAATCTGTGGAGGAAGATGAGGAAGATTGCCTAGTAACCGGTCTAGATGAAGATGAGTTGTCTGGTTCTATGACTGTTATTAGATGTAGAGTTGTTAACCAAAATCTCATTTGGTTTTGCCAACGACGGAAATTGTTCCCATCAAACTTCTCTGGTTTAGCTGACATAATTTTATTTGTAGCCATAATCTGATGATGAATGAATAATTTTGTTATTATAATGCAACAGAAATATATAAAACATTCATACAACAGAATTATCATGCAGTGTAACATTTCATTTTTAAGAATTGCTGTAGGCGTCAAAAAATGCTGAAAGATATCCAAACGCAGCTCAAAAGGAAGTTATCCAAAAATCAAAAAAAGGACATAAGTATAGACTGTCTCGCACGCGAGACAGTCTTTACTGTCTCGCCGTGCGAGACAGCGTTTATTGTCTCGCATGCGAGACAGCTCTCAAAGAGTCAGAAAATGTTTTACATAACTGCCGACACGTGGCCACCAACTGTTCAAGAACGTGAGAAATGTCGTGGGCGAGAATCACGTTGATAACTGTCAAAATAACAGAGTTTGAGACGTGGGAAGACAGTTACAAGAAAACTGTCAGGCGGTTGAAGTTTTCCGAGACAGTGTTTACTGTCTCGGAACCCGAGACAGTATTTGCTGTCTCGGCCGTCGAGACAGCAAACACTATCTCGGAAGCACTGTTCATCAAAGGGTTATAAATATCCCCTGAGATCGATTTTTTTGGGGGGGGGGGTGATCAGAGCACATTATTGAGCAATTCAGAGCAGAGAGAGAGAGCAGACACAATTGTTCTTGGATTTTCCTTGAGATTCGAGCTTGGACTTGATCTTAAGAAGAACGACTATCTTACTTTGATGAGATCTTCGTTTCAAATTCTTACTTCGATAAACAAAGGAAGAATCACTAAGCCCCCTTCATGATCTGTGATTTGGCGGTCTACGAGTTAAAGCACTCCCGGCACAGGCAAAGATCCCACAAAAGCAGAAGTTGATAAACAATTTCTGTGTTATTTTCTCAAGAGTTGTAACGTTCATTTTGTTGTGTAAAAGAGGTCTTATAACAAGACTATTTCTTTTGAATTTATTGTAATCGACCAAAGATATAATGAATTCAACAGCAAAAACAACTTTTGGTAAAAACAAACTGGCGACCACAGTGGGAGCCAACGGTCTCGCTACTGAAACCGTCGTGTCGCAGCCGATCATCAAGATCCCAATTGAATCAACAGTCGAGTACGAATTCGACCAAACGAAGTGTGAGGAATATTTGTCATCCTCATCTGTAAAGTTTTCCTCGCCTCACAAATGCAGGAAAATTTCATCTTCTAAGAAGGTTTTTAAGTTTTTGACTCCGTCGAACACTACAGATGAAGACTCTCGCTTGATTGTTGCTGAGGATTCTACTCGCAACCTCTCTGTTCATAATGATTCTTCTCCAATTAAATAGTCATTGAATCAAAGTTCGCCGGCACTAACGAAGAGGGCTCGTCAGAGACAACGTCAGCGCCACTCTCGCCAAATGGCTAAGGCTTTGGAACAAACCGACGGGGTTCGTTATCACACGAACCTAGAGTCGAGGAGGTATCGAGTGGTTCAGTTGTCTCAACGACTAATCACTCATATCTCTGATAAACTAACGACGGAAGGATGGACTCTCGTCAAAAAGGCACGTTCGACCCTCAAAGGACGTATACAAAAACGTCATGCAAACGCTGCTCATGCCCGTGCTCTCTCACAACAAAGACGAGAAAGGAAGAAGGAAACGGTGGCTAAAGAACCACCAAAACTCTGTAAAGTTTGGATTCCAAAGTCTGAAGTTATACAAAATCATCATTCAGAGCCCGTTAAGACTCCGCACCCGCAAGGGGGTGGTTCTAAACGTGTGACTCCTGACATGACCTTGGATCTCTCAAAGGCAACAATAAGTTGTCCTGAGAATGCCAACAAGGCTTTACACCCCCAGAAGAAGACGTGTTCACCAAAAGACACAGTTATACCTGGGAGGTCATACCAACAGACAATAGGATTTTTTGGCAATCATACCAATGAATTGTACTATCAAACTGGAGGTGTGAATAAATTTCGAAAGAGAATTGTTCAAAAAATGAACTCTCATTGTTCCTGTGTGCGACTCATTAGAGCAGTATTATCAGAATATGACTACTCCAAACGAGAAGTCATCCCGCAAAGAGTCTCAATGTTCCAGAGACTTTTCACCAAAATGTCAAAGCCCAGGCCGAGATATTTCTGTAAAAAGCTTGCTGTTCAAGAGGATGAATTCCCTGAAATCACCATCAATATGGCTGATAAAGAAAAATCTAAGTGGCATTCAAGTGAATCAAATCCCGACTTTTCACCGGGAAGAAAAGTCAACTCAAGAATTGCTCAACGGATGTCTCGACTCCAGTTAAGAGCCAGCAGACGTAGGGACTACAAGGGAATGCATGAAGGAATGTCCTCGGAGGATGAACTCTCGGACACTTGTTCTGCAATCGCTTCGGATGATACAATATCTAGCACGGGGCAAACCAAAGAAGTGTTCACAATCACCTCTGATCAGTTCGCTCAAATACTTCAAGAAGCTCTAGCCAAACAACGTGAAGAAATTAGAGCTGAGATGAAGACAGAGATGGAGTTGGCTATCCAACAAATGAGAGAATTGCTAGCTCAACGGTCTCAACCTCCTGAGTCCAACCAGCGATCTGAATCTAGCCGTCACATTCAGAATGTTATAGATGATAGTGATCCAGAAGTGGATGAAGTCATTATGGCTGATACACCTCCCAATAGCAATAACGCTGGGGGTGGTTTAACGGATCCTCCCAACAATGATATTGGAGGTGGTTCAACAGCACTTCTTACAGGGGTTGGTCCAACTCATTCTCCTCAACGTCCTTCGAATGGAGACATAGACGATGACAGGAAAATGAAAGAGCTTGAAAACAAAGTCAACATTTTGATGACGGCTCAAGAAGTGAAGAAGATGGGTATTCCATGTCCCTATCCAAGAGAATGAGATTCAATTCTATACCCGACAAAATTCCATCTGGTTAACTTTACACCGTTCGACGGAAAGAGCTCACCTATTCAGCACTTGATTTATTTCAAGTCTCATTTGGGCATGATATCTGAAAACGAGGCTTTAATGGTCCGGTCATTCGTTGGCACCCTTTGTGGTCCCACCTTCGATTGGTATCGACGTCTCAAGCCAGGGAGCATCAATTGCTGGGATGACATAGAAAGTTTATTCCTTAGTAATTTCTTCGATGATGACACCGAAGTGTCAATCGGAACCCTTCTGGATGAGAAGCAAAAAAACGGAGAGTCAGTTGATAATTTTATCAAGCGCTTCCGCAACAAAGCAATGAATTGTAGAGATCCTGTTACAGAGGAGTTCATCCTACAAACATGCCATAATAATCTCTCCATCGATGTTCTAGAAGCCCTGGGGGTCGTACCATCCAAAACTTGGAAAGATTTAAAAATACGTGGTGAACAAGCTGAACACTTTCTTAAAAGAAAGAAAGTTGAGAGAAACCAACCGGTTACAACCGCTGTGAATGCGACTCTCGATCCGAAATTCCAAAAGGAATATTCTTTCGAAGACGATGAAGCTCCAACCATCTTGAAATACCTCCTCGCCAATGACAAAATCGAGCTGCCACCTATTAAAGATCAGGAGGGAGCTAAGAGGATTATGGATCCAAACTACTGTGCATACCACAGAAGGGTTCTTCATCCCACCAAGATTTGCTTTGGACTCAAAAACAGGATCCAAGCTTTAATTGACTCCGGCGTCATAATGGCAAAACAAGCCAAATGAGGACGCATGATTACTCCATTGGGTACACGAGTATAAACTGTTTCCCCTAACTCCGAAGAGTATATGAGTATAAACTGCTTCTCCATGTAACTCCAAAAGGTATACGAATATAAACTGTTTCCTGAACCTCCGACCGATATAAGAGGTTAAAAATTGCTTCCAAATGTGATTAGACTCAGGTTCACCTGAAAGCTGGGGGTGGATATGAGATTATCATGACTGAACACGAAGACAGGAACCAAGACCTGATTCTATATCAAGAACAACAACGTCGTTCACAAACGAAAAGTTCCTGAAAAAGTACTATCCCTAGTACATTCAGGGTAACCTATTTAACGGGAAGTTTCTGGAGAATACTATATATGGTATTCTTAAGGATAACCCGAAACTAATCGATTGTTCAAGGTGAAAACCAATCATCTGAATAATCCACCCTTAATCATAAAAAAATGATTAATAACTTCCCGTTGTGGCTATTTAATCATGTCCAAAATGATTAAAACCCTCTCACTATGATTTTTAGAGTACTCTTTTATTGATATGAGATTCAATGACTTTACTAAGTCAATCTTCCCTCACAAAACTCTGAAATCATTCATCTGCTGTTTAATTGGTTTCAATCGTCGGGACCAATTTTGCTAATTCTCACTGTGACTTTCCTTTATCGTTGAGATGAGATTCAATGACCTCATTAGGTCAGTCTTTCCTCACGAAACTCCTACGGTCTAATTGTGAAGTGCCTGACAATTCACACTCCTCCACCATAAAATCCCTCACCGATCAAATCAACTGACGGTGGGTCCACCAAAATACTTCGTGGTTAAATCCACCCAAACTCCTACTGTGTCCAAGCCTTTAACCCTCTCACTATTGGGCTCTGACACAACACCCAAAATTACAATTCATGACAATTGGCAACACCCATACGGTCAAACCTTTAAACAGTTAGGACCAAAGCATAAATCCCCTCTCGATTCGTTCCATGAACGAGAGGTCCACAAATTAAACGATCAAACCTTTAAACAGTTAAGATCGTATCAAACTCCTACTTGGTCAAACCTTTAAACAGTTAGGACCAAAACCAAAATCCCCTCTCGGTTCCTTCCATGAACGAGAGATCCACAAATTTAATGGTCAAACCTTTAAACAGTTAGGACCAAATCCAAAATCCCCTCTCGATTCCTTCCATGAGCGAGAGGTCCGCAAATCGAGCGATCAAACCTTCCTACAGTTAGGATCATCTCAAAACTCCCATTTGGTCAAACCTTTAAACAGTTAGGACCAAATCCAAAATCCCCTCTCGATTTCTTCCATGAACGAGAGGTCTGCAAATCGAACGATCAAACCTTCCTACAGTTAGGATCGTCTCAAAACTCCCATTTGGTCAAACCTTTAAATAGTTAGGACCAAATCCAAAATCCCCTCTCGATTCCTTCCATGAACGAGAGGTCCACAAATTGAACGATCAAACCTTTAAACAGTTAGAATCGTATCAAACTCCCATTTGGTCAAACCTTTAAATAGTTAGGACCAAATCCAAATTCCCCTCTCGATTCCTTCCATGAACGAGAGGTCCACAAATTGAACGATCAAACCTTTAAACAGTTAGGATCGTCTCGAATTCCTATTTGGTCAAACCTTTAAATAGTTAGGACCAAAACCAAAATCTCCTCTCGATTCCTTCCATGAACGAGAGGTCCACAAATCGAACGATCAAACCTTTAAACAGTTAGGATCGTATCAAACTCCCATTTGGTCAAACCTTTAACCGAAATCCCCTCTCGAGTCCTTCCATGAACGAGATGTCCACAAATTGAACGATCAAACCTTTAAACAGTTAGGATCGTATCA
>BQKN01063671.1:224054-236318 GCA_022839385.1 Asparagus kiusianus
GTCAAACGCAAAATCCGCGTTCTGGCATGAATTCTGCATTTAAACGCAGCGTCTGGAAGCTCGGACGCAGCGTCTGGTTGGAAGCTGCGTTTGGCAGCTTGGAAGCTGCGTTTGACCGCTTAAAGGCTGCGTTGGGCAGCGGTATAGAGCTGCGTTGGGCGGCGGTTGGAGCTGCGTCTGGCAGCGATTAGAGCTGCGTCTGGCAGCGAGTGAAGCTGCGTTTGGCAGCGGTTGGAGCTGCATCTGGCAGCGAGTGAAGCTGCGTCCGGCAGTGGTTGGAGCTGCGTCTGGCAGCGATTAGAGCTGCGTCTGGCAGCGAGTGAAGCTGCGTTTGGCAGCGGTATAGAGCTGCGTTGGGTTACGTTCGTAGCTATGAACGCGGTGCGTCTTGATGCTGGTGTGCGGGGAGGACTTCCGTAGCTTGGTTTGAAGAGACCGTCGATTTGTAGCCTCTTTCTGTCGAAGCGTTGCAAAGATCGTCATTTGTAATCTTTGCTTTAGCTCTCTGATATGCGAGAGTCGTCAGATTGTGACTCCCGATGTTGATTGTGAAGGCTGTTGATTAGAGCTTTCATCAGTTGTCGTGAAGGTCGTCAGATTGTAACCTTCAGCGATCTACGTGAAAGTCTTCAAATTGTAGCCTTCTGAAAGTCGTCAGATTGTAACTTCCATCATCGGTGTTTGATGGGGATCAGCTATCTATTGTGATTTTTAGACAGCCTACAGAGTCTAAACTGTTTCCTTAATCTCAACAGGAAGTTTCTGGAGAATATCACTCAGAATATTCTTAAGAATAACCTGAACACTCCAATAGGTACACGAGTCTAAACTGTTTCCCTACCCTCAACAGGAAGTTTCTAGAGAATATCACTCAGAATATTCTTAAGAATAATCTGGCTACCTCCCAACGAGTATATGAGATTAACTACTTCTCGAAAACTCTAAAAAATACATGAGTATAAACTGTGTTCTTATGAAGACTGATACAGTGATTAACAATCCAGTATCAATTTGATGACAAAAGCTGAATTCACAAGTACAAATCCCAGCTTCGAGTCAAGACTTCGACAACGGTCAAGCGATAAACGTAGCACCGGAAGAATTTTGTCTATTCTACAAAGCACTGAATAGACCAAAGGATGAAGAGGTCAAGATTTGAAGCCATTTACGGGTCCTTCCGTACGATCTACTCAATCAAGTATTGAAGGGATTGCAAATAAGACCTGTCTTATCCAAAGTGTCCCAGACTCCTCTATAAAAGAATAAGTCTGGAACACTTTGGAGGGGGTATCTGTAGACGTTAAAAAATGCTGAAAGATATCCAAACGCAGCTCAAAAGGAAGTCATCCAAAAATAAAAAAAAGGACACTCTCGCCGTGCGAGACAGTCTTTACTGTCTCGCCGTGCGAGACAGTCTTTACTGTCCCGCATGCGAGACAGCGTTTACTGTCTCGCACGCGAGACAGCTCTCAAAGAGTCAGAAAATGTTTTACATAACTGCCGACACGTGGCCACCAACTGTTCAAGAACGTGGGAAACGTCGTGGGCGAGAATCACGTTGATAACTGTCAAAATAACGGAGTTTGAGACGTGGGAAGGCAGTTACAAGAAAACTGTCAGGCGGTTGAAGTTTTCCGAGACAACAAACACTGTCTCGGAAGCACTGTTCATCAAAGGGTTATAAATACCCCTTGAGATCGATTTTTTTAGGGGGTGATCAGAGCATATTATTGAGCAATTCAGAGCAGAGAGAGAGCAGACACAATTGTTCTTGGATTTTCCTTGAGATTCGAGCTTGGACTTGATCTTAAGAAGAACGACTATCTTACTTTGATGAGATCTTTGTTTCAAATTCTCACTTCGATAAACGAAGGAAGAATCACTAAGCCCCCTTCACGATCTGTGATTCGGTGGTCCACGAGTTAAAGCACTCCCGGCACAGGCAAAGATCCCACAAAAGCAGAAGTTGATAAACAATTTCTGTGTTATTTTCTCAAGAGTTGTAACGTTCATTTTGTTGTGTAAAAGAGGTCTTATAAAAAGACTATTTCTTTTGAATTTTTTATAATCGACCGAAGATATAATGAATTCAACAGCAAAAATAACTTTTGGCGAAAACAATTGCAGACAGCATTAACATAAAAACCAGAATGTTAATCATGTTACTATTCTAAACAGCACACAATTAGATTCTTGGATTGTTAGGAATAATAAGCTGTTTAGACAAAGATTAACATGAATTAAGTTTAAACAGTTAATAGAAATTAGATAAAAACAGATAACTATTATAGCTCAGAAATGAAATTCAAATAAAAGTAAATAAAAGTTAGAAATACGGCCTGATGGTCGAGACGTGCAAGTACTGTCTCAAGAATCTAATTGCCCCCTCTCGTACAGGGCTACGCGACAAAAGTTCCTGGAGATACAACGACCCTCGGTCAGGCGACCTCCTTCTCGTCGGCAGGAGCTTCAAGAAGGCTTTGCGAACTCTTCTAGACTTTCAGGGAACCAGCAGAATATAATAGCAAGTATAGAGCAGAGAAGAAGAAGAGATTTTGTGTTTTTCACACTGTGTAAAACTCTTCGGGTTTAGGTACTTTTATAGGGTTAAAACAGCCGTTATTCATAAACCCGCAGTTAATACATTTTTAATCACGTTAATAAATTTTAGCCGTTACAAAATCAAAATATTTCTGTTACGAAATAAATTCGCTAAATATTTATCACGTTTTTAATCACGTTAATAAATCTTAGCCGTTACAAAATATTTCCGTTACAAAATAAATTAATTAATCACATTTTTTAAACTGTTCTAATTAGCAAAAAATAAAAATAAAAATGTAGCAGATTAAGGGCCCATTAATCCGGAGCTGCATTCGTGTTCGCAGGTCGTGTGCGCGCGCCACCCGACCCGACCCGAACCCGAGCCCGAGCCCGGCCCGGCCAGCGCGCGCGTGTGTGGTGTGGAGCATAACCTTTGTTTTCTTCTAGGCATAGGAGAGAAAGGGAAGGCTTATAATGAGCCTATCTTCTCATCTCTTTTCCAATGTGGGACTAAAGTTTTCCTCTTTTCCCAAGTTTTAAGTTACAACTCCAATATCCTCTACAATTCGGAGTTAGCAAGCAATGATAGGAGATAGTGGTGAAAGTAGCAAGGCTATGGCGAGTATAGTTCAGGTTGTACTTCAGAATATGAAGATCAGTGTTGTGAAGTATGACGGTAAGATCAACTTTGGGTTGTGGATGAGTGATGTGCAAGATGCATTGAATGCTCAAAATTTGGCTTTGAGGACTTTTGGAAGATATTGGTGTTTTGCAGCGATCCGTCATCATTTATTGTGATAGCATGAGTGCTATCTATTTGGCGAAGAATCAGGTTTTTCATGCAAGGACAAAACACATTGATGTTCGTTATCACTTCGTCCGAGATGTTCTTGAACATGAGGATATGGAGCTCGTGAAGATCCACATAAAAAACAATCCAGCAGATATGCTCACGAAGGTGGTCACCCGAGCAACAAGTTCGATCATTGTAGAAGCTTGTTACGGATTTGTGCTTGTTGAGGCCTTTCAAGGTCATTTGGATAAACTACGAGCAGCTTGATCCCTTGGGAGAGGGGATATGTAGGCAACCACATTGTTACAGCCAGATTTGGAAAGACGACGTATTGGTGCTCTTGTTGGTGTCGACTCAGTTTTGAGAATACTTCACCGAGATGGAGAATTATTGAAAACGACAAAGAAAAATAAGATGTGCACAGGAGGAGGCTTATCGGTCGACTGATCGGGTCTGATCAGTCGACCGATTCGACCGCAAGAAAAATTACAGGAGTTTCGGGTCGGTCGACTGATCGAACATGATTAGTCAACCGACAACATGCACGATACATGGTCCGAAGTTAGTGTTCTAATCGGTCGACTGATGGACCCTTATCAATTGACTGAAGCACATTGATCAATCGACTGATGATGGATCATTAGTCGACCGATATCGGGTTACTGGGTCTGATTCGGTTTTCTGGTTGGTTTTGGTTTGGGTGTTGATATAAAAAGAAACACATTTTATAGAGTTTTTTTAATCAGAAAAAAGAGATTGTTTTGAGCACTTTGAGAGAGAGATTATTGTGAGGGAGCGAGAGATCTTTGGTTAGGGCTATTCTGAGAGTTTGTGTGACGTTGTAACCCGTTGTTTTCTCCTCCATGTAGTGAAATCTCTTTATCCTCTCTCCGTGGACGTAGGCAATTTGCCGAACCACGTAAATCTCTGTGTTTGTGTGTGATTTTGGTTGTTCTTTTGTGAATTACACTCGTTAGTTGTTCTCCTCTCATTGCTTGACTACTCGTTTGGTTTGCGCGCACGCTTCTGCTAACGCGCAACACAATTTGCATCAATTATATTGTTCTAGATGATCCAAAATATAATAGGATATATGTCGTGTTCTCTCCATCCTCGCCGTATGATTTTCTAGAGAGGGTACTCTACAATATTATTTTGGAAAAAGTAAAATAATTTAACCAAGTCCTTAGCATAGCGTAATTTAATTTATATTAATCCTTAACTTAAAAAAAAACCTTAAGACATAGGACATTTAGACTAAGAATATGAGAATAACAACACAAAACAAGATAATATAAACAATATTTGTTTTAACACCATCAAAATTTGACTATTTCTCCTAAATTTGTTGAAAATTGCCACCACCAATCATGTGCACCACCATCACAATACAATGCTCCTCTAATGTCAATAACAATAACATCCCCACCCACCCATACCCCCCCCCCCCTGGGGTGACCAAACCCAAAAAATAATAATTAATCCAGTAAATCCCTATTAAACGTAATCTAATCCCACTACAAATCAAAGCCCAATAAGACAACTCAAACGCCTTCCCCCTTTTCCACATAAATAAATACCTTCCCTCTCTCATCCTCACACTCTCTACCCCCCAAAAAAATGAATCCTCTCTCTCTCCTCCTCTTTCTCTTCTCTCTCTCAATCGGGCCCACATTATCAACCCGGCCCGAATCCGACTCCCTCCGCCTCAGTCTAATCCGAAAACCACCGGATCCATCCAAAACCCGCGCGGAGCACATCCGCGACTTAATCCACCACGACCGAAACCGACACAGCTTCATCTCCGCCACAATCCTGCGCAAAAAACAACCCGAATGCGCCGGATCCGCTCCTCCGCCCTCGCCGCCTTCTCCGGCGGCCAAATCCTTCGCAATGCCGATGCGCTCCGGCGCGTACACGGGCACGGGCCAGTACTTCGTCCGGTTTCGGGTCGGGACTCCGGCGCAGAAGTTTATGCTTGTTGCTGACACGGGGAGTGATTTGACCTGGGTTAACTGCAAATACGAGGAGAGGAGAAAGAAGAAGAGGAAGAAGAGAAGCGGGTCGGGTCGAAAAGGGAAGCGGGTATTTGAAGCGGGCTTGTCGAGGTCGTTTCACCCGATAGAGTGCTCGTCCGCTATGTGTGTTACGGAGTTGCCGTTCTCGTTGACCACGTGTCCGGTGCCGACGGCGCCTTGCGCTTACGATTACGGGTACGGATCCTCCCCCCTACCCCCCCGCGCGCTTTGATTTAATAAATCTGATAGCTTGTTGAGTTAGTTAGTGTTCTTGAATCTCAATTAGTGTTTACAAGGAGACGGCAGCTTAATTAGGATATAAAAATATGATAAGCTCACCCTTCTTTGTGGTCAGTGTACTTCAATTGTTGATACGTCGTTTAACTTAGGAAATCAGGACATCTAAGAATCGTGCGGTCACTCTACTTAATTAATAATGTTGCCTCAGAGGGTTGATTATTTCTTCGGTTTTTCTAACGGGTCCTCGTGGATATTCACTAAGGGATGAGAGATATGGAGGCGCGTAGAGAAATTATACTGGTCCCTTTATTATTCATTTCTTCATACCCCTCTCATTTCCTAGCGGTAGCCAATGCCAATAATGGACACCTGCTAGAGAAATCATTATTACTTTGACGCATTTAGCAGACATTTTCATTTAAGATGTTCTGGATAAAAGAAAACCTGACAGACATATGATTAATCAGTGTATATTCATTTTGTTAGCAGATCATTTTGATAACGCATTTAAATCGTACATTTTCTCTCTCTCTCTCTTTTCTCTTTCTTTCATTTGATATGTTATAGGGTTAATTAGGATGGCGTTACATGCCATATTGTTTGGATAGTGATGCTCATATAATTTGTTTACACAAGTCCATGTTAGCTATCAATATCTCACTTGGAAAACGAGAAAAGGACAATGGAATTGATATGTTTTTGTTGCTCCTTTTTTTCGTTTCTCTAACTAATAGGAGCTCGAGGAGTGGCATTGCCGTGGCTCAAATCAAATGGTTACAATAGAAAACTTATAATCCCTTGTAAAACTATTGCTCGGTAGTTGAAATTGGGAGTGACAATATCAAACTCGGACTCGCTACGGTATAAATGGCCTTAACTTGTAGGGGAATACATTTATATGGAACACGAGATGGCTGCGGCCTGTTCTTGCTTCTGCACACAGGAACATTAATACGCCCATTTCTGCGATATTCCGCATTTAATTCCAAGAATAGTTCCTAATGTATGGGGCCCACATGTCATGCAATTGGTGCAGTTTTGGGTGCTCTCATAAATTGAAACAGTTTCAATTTATTAGGGGAAAAGAAAAAGAAAAGAGAAGGAAAATGGTTGGGCTGTTTATCCTGACTATGGAGTCGTAAGTTGGTAGTTGCATTAATTTTTGGTGCGTATTTACTTTATCTTTTATTTTTTATTTTCCCCCCTCTTCTCTATTTGGGCACATGCAGCGTACACGAGATTCTACAAATGGGCGATTGACGCGTATAAAGTGAATTGCACGTCCTATTCCTCTGTATTTATGTTTCACGAAAGGACGATTTGCTGGTGTGAAGCTCATACACCCTGGATTTTGTTGTTTAATTTTCATTGGATCCTCTCTGCAATCTTGACAGCTTTGATATGTTGGAGCTTCTTTGGCCTTTTGTGCGTTTTCCCATTATCATGCAAGTCAAAACACTATTTTGCATATGACTCTTTATCTAGACACGCCGGTATCTTGTTTCTCAACAGCTGACTAACTATCCTGTTCCCACAAACTGTGGCAGATACTCTGACGGATCAACGGCTCAAGGATTCTTCGCCAAGGAGTCAGCAACCATCGACCTATCCAACGGTCACAAAAAGAAGCTGAAAGGCCTCGTGGTCGGGTGCACGTCCTCATCCGTCGGATCGGGCTTTCGATCATCCGACGGCGTTCTCGGCCTCGGTCACAGCAATATCTCTTTTGCTCAAGAGGCCACGTCGCACTTCGGGGGGAAATTCTCGTACTGCTTAGTGGACCACCTTAGTCCGAAAAACGCCTCGGCGTATCTCACCTTCGGCCCGAATTTTTGGCTCCAACCCTTGGCGGCTCGCCAGACCGAGCTTATAATTGACCCGACGTTCGAGCCATTTTACGCGGTCCGCATCGTCGGGATTTCTGTGGACGGCGAAGTTTTAAAAATACCGATGAGCGTTTGGAATTTGGGGCACGGCGGGGGGACCATCATCGACTCCGGCACGAGCCTGACGGTGTTAGCGGAGCCGGCTTATGAAGCCGTGGTCTCAGCTCTTAGCCGACGGCTCGCTGGAATTCCGAGGGTCGACGTCGACCCTTTTTCCTTCTGCTACAATTGGACAAATGCGGGCGCCGCCGTCGAAATCCCGAAACTAATCGTGCATTTCGACGGCTCGGCTCGGCTCGAGCCGCCAGCTAAGAGCTATTTGATAGACGTGGAGGACGGCGTGAAGTGCCTAGGGTTTGTGTCGACGCCGTGGCCGGGAACGTCCACGATCGGAAACATCATACAACAAGAACATCTATGGGAGTTCGATCTACGGAACAAACGGTTGAGATTTCAACGATCCACGTGTACACCGTATTGATCGTGAACGTGTACACCGTATTGATCGTGATGGTACATAGGAAATGTATGATTTTTTTTCTTTTCTTCCTTTCTTTCTCTCTCTTTTCTTCCTACGCCCGCCGCACCTGATCAGTTCGAATTTCTTTTCCTTCTTTGGGGAGCGGGGTGCAAAAAAAAAAAAAAAAAAATGTATGTGTGACGTGATAACGAAAAAAAATGATTGGTTGGATTGTGAATGATTAGATTTTGAAGGTTACAACGTAGGGATGGGGTAGGGGGCTCTGTGGGATGGTGTCGATTGTGAGACGTCGTTGTTGCTACGTGTTGGGATGTGCCCGTGATTGAAAGGGATGGGGTGTTGGGAATATTAGCTGTTTAGACAATAACGAAAAGCAGTTTAAGCAATTTGCTAATTAACAGATAATGACTATCATAACACAGATATAAAAATATATCAAATGAAAAGTAAATAGAGGTTAGAAGTACGGCCTGATGGTCGAGGCGTGCAAGCACTGTCCCAAGTAACTAATTGCCCCCTCTCGTACAGGGCTACGTGGCAAAAGCTCCCGGAGATACAACGACCCTCGGTCAGGCGACCTCCTTCTCGTCGGCACGAGCTTCAAGAAGGTTTTGCGAATTCTTCTCGACTTTCAGGGGACCAGCGTAAACAGAAAGCTTATTTTGAAAAGAGAATGGAAGAAGAAATCTGTTTGTTTTCACTGTGTATTCTACCCTCGCAGCTTGCTGTTTATATAGAGGTTACAAGGAACGTTTTTTTTTAATTACTGAATTAAATCCTCATAAAAACACTTTTCCGTTTTTATTCTGTTTTAATTCTCATGAATATTACGTTTCATATACGTTTTAATTCAGTTTTAAAAATAACAATAAAATAAAAATGTAGCAGATTAAAGGCCCACTAATCCGGAGCTGCATTCGTGTCCGCAGGTCGTGTGCGCGCGCCACCCGACCAGAGCCCGGCCCAGCCGGCGCGCGCGTGTGTGGTGTGGAGCATAACCCTTTATTTTTTTCTAGGCATAGGAGAGAAAAAGAAGGCTTATAAGGACCCTTCCTTTCTATCCCATTTCCTATGTGGGACTAAACTTTCCTCTTTTCCTCTACAAACCCAAGTTTTAAGTTATCTTTATTATAACTCTAACATGGGGTGGGGGTGGGGAGCAACTTTCCAACTTGGTTTCAAATGAAATATTGGACAAAAGGGTACATTGAATGTCTTATGATTAGGAGTAAAGAGGAAGCATGATTTTGTTTCAAAGTTTGGGGATAACGTGGTTGATGCTTGCAAGCATAAGCTTCGGGTCTTGGTTACTATGGAAAAGGGTCGAGGAAACTTTCACCGGGAAAAGTATATTTGATTCTTAAAAAAAAATGCTCTAATAAGGGGAAATAGAGAATGCGATCGACTATTTAGAAATTTTGCTTTTGAGAGTCTGCCTTGTTGGGGATTCGAAACAATCAATCGAACCCTTGCTTTTCCGAACCTTGTGTTGAAAGTAGGAAAGTAGGAATAATACCACAAATAAAGATCTAACCTTGTAAAAATAGCAAAGGAGACGAACACACAGATTTAACGAGGTTCGGCAACGTGCCTACGTCCTCGGGAGCCACACCACACAATCTCTTTATTAATTGAAGAAGAATTACAAGCTCTCAAACTAGGGTTTAATTTTTCTGAGATCCTCTCTCTTCTTGCAGTCAAAAAGCTCTTTTTTTCGTGTTGTTACAACCCTAAAAACGTTTAAGGTATATATAGAGTCCTGGGGAAAACAGAATCCAAAACAGTTTAGGAAACTGTTTGACTGCGTCGCGGTCGACCGCGCAGGTCTCGCGGCCGACTGCGGCGGTCGACCGTGCCAAACGACAGAAACTCCTAGATTTTCAGAGAGTTGAGCGGTCGACCGTCGCGGTCTACCGAACCAAAAACCCGAGACCAAAAAAACCTACAGGGTTGGCGCGGTCAACCGCCTTCAGCTTCAACTCCCCCCAACTCTTGTGCACGTTTGCGGTCGACCGTCGCGGTCGACCGTGGATCTGTCTGCTTGTTTTCTCATCGTTTTGATTCCAGCTCTTGTCTCGACTTTGGGTCTACACCTTAGACTAACATGAGTGTCATTAATCAGTTTTTTCTTTATAGCATTTTTAGTCTCTAAAAAAAGATTAATAAGTTTTCTCGATATGATCAATAGGAATTTTCTTCTTTTTTTTTTAAAGTAAATAGGAATTTTATGTATTATGACGCATGAAAACGTGTTGGACCTACTTGCTATCAATAGGAATTTTCTTATTACTGATCAATTCGAGATTTCGGGTAATTTTGTCTTGGGGCAAAGATTGGAGTGCTAACATGCATCCATCTTCTCTCTAATTGACCAAACCGGCTATTATCCATTTTGGGAATTTATTTTGTTCTTAGCTTTGTTGTCGAATCGAATGTACAACATTTGTGGCTGGAGTCCAAAAGCAGGATGGATGCAATTTTGTCAAAGCCCAGTATGCCAAAATTTCAACTGCTTTGCTTGCACATTAATTCAATAGGGTCAAATAAAGAAGCTCTACAGCTTGCGGAATAAGTTTTACTCGAATACTTGAGTTATTCTTCATCACCTTCTTCTTCTTCTTTTTTTGGTAACTTCTTTTGATTAATTCCAAACTATTGTAGTTAAGAGAGCCTTGGAGGTGAATTTGCTCGTGCAGTCTCACTGAATTGCTCTTTTGCTAGCTTATCAAAACACGTTGCATGTTGTCTCTCAGTTGAAATCCAGAACGCAGTCTTTATACACAAAAATAAAACTAACAGAAATGTTCCTGAGTTTTTTAATAATTCTAAAAAAAATAATACTCTTTTTAGTTAAAACTTGGAGCTTCTAGTAAGTTGAAATAAATAAGTGGAGGATTTGCATTGTTGGTTGTCTTCAAGAAGTTCGCCTTGCATTCAGCTTGTACATTATATGGATTTATGAACTTTAAGAATGCAAAATTTCCGTTATTATATATGGCTCATGAGTCTCCCAATTTTAAATTTGTTCAAATTCATCGTGGTTTGATGTCTTCAAACATCCTTGCTTGTGTATTGTGAGGGACAATTATTGGAAGGATTTCTTTGACTAATAAAAGAGCACCCATATGCTTTCAGCGCAATTATCGGATGTTTGTTTTTAGAATTCAATTAAATTTTGTTACTGATAGCTTAATTTATTGTTCAATCGCCTCACTCTTCACCTTATTAGCCAAGCACTAATGAGCACGACCATAATTAAAAAAAAAAATCCTTTCCAATATTGATGGTCAAGACAAATTCCTTTGATTAATATCTATCTAAATATTAGCTTAAATTTGTTTCCAAACATCCTACTATTATATACGTTCAGATTGTGTTTTTGGATGTACACATAACCTAGATTTTATTCATGTGTAATTAACTGAATTTAATACTTTTCCAGAGGCTAACTGTAAGCTAATGTATTTAACTCAGAAAATATATAAAATTTATTATATAACTGTGCTGATTATAGTGAACGAATATTAGTGATGTGACATGTGGGCTAAGGGTTTAGATCTATGGCTAAATGCTAAGCACATTATCGACAGAGGAAGAGCTGTAAATACAACAAAACGTCTTGTTTATATCCTCCCTCTCAGTGGTCATTGCGATTTAGTCATGTTGGTTATCATGCTCAACCCTTAAGTTTTAAAGTTGTGCATCACTGGAGATAAAAAGTCCAATGTTGTTCTAGCCACGTACATAAGAGTTTTGAGAGAGAGAATATAATATTTGGAACGCACAATGCTACGGGATGCTGTCTATGAGAGAGAGAGAGAGAGAACAATACGGAGGAACTTGATACTGTTGGATATTGTGGTTAAATCTGGATTGAAACAGTAAAGTTGATGTGCTGTAATTTTAAACTTTTTAAAATTAACTGCTGTGCGTTTGTGAAACGCTGTGCTTAAAGCAATATTTATCCTACTTCAGTGTAAGGAGCCCAAGGCCAAACTGTTTCCAGGGGCAAATATTATCAAGATCTCATCGATCTATAAGACCTTTCGGTCAAAGCAAAGATCTCCTCGATCTCAGAACCTTTTGGTTCAAAACCAATAGAATGATATACTCACAATTGACTTGTTTCTCCTCCTTTGTCAACATCAAAATGAGAAAAACAACACGAGAGAAAGAGAGCGTTAAGCTCCCCTACAAATAAGCATGGGTAAGTATAAAACAAATATAGGAAAAAAACTCCATTTATCAAAATACCACATGGAATGTATAAAATAAAATACCAAGGCATTCATATATGAGTAT
>BQKN01063671.1:242899-265762 GCA_022839385.1 Asparagus kiusianus
ATATATATATATATATATATATATTTGACTTCCTGGAAAACAAAGAATAGTATCAGCTACGATCGGCTGCTAGGATTACCAAAAAAAAAAAAAAAAGTCTCACAGATGGATTTTAAAATCACCTTCTTAAGTTTTGATCTCGTATAACTAAAAATCAACCTAAACGTAGTAATACACTGACAAAATCTTAACCCCTCCATAACCTCTTCAAAATAATCCCCATTGGAACTAAAACCAAATTAACCTCCTTTTAAATCTTCATCTTCCCTCCATTTCGATTCTCAAATTACAACAGGATAACTCTAAATCAACCACAGCATGTATCCAATATGAACACACTAAAACAAAATCCCAACTCCCTCCACAGCCTCTTCGAACTCCCCCACACTATATAAATATAAACAAAAACCTCTCCCCTCTCCCCTTTAAACCCTAAGCCCTCCACAATGAAACCCTCCCTCCTCCTCATTCTCTCTCTGCTCTCCTTCACCAAATCGAGCTCCGTAGAATTCCCCCTCACCCTCTCTGACTCCCTCATCACCATCGTCAAGCTCGGCACACCTCCTCGAGCCCTCCGCCTCCTCGTCGACACCACCACCGACACCTCCTGGTTCTTCTGCGACTCCCGGTCCTACCGCTCGGAGTCCGCCACGTGGCTCTACCGCCCCGGCCCCTCCTGCGAGAACAGCCCCGAGTGCTACGACTGGGACACCCTCGACTACGCTGTCGACTACGACGACGGCTCCTACGCCTCCGGCGAGCTCATCTCCGAAAAACTCGTCGCCAAGTCTCACAACGGCCAGGACGTCGAGCTCCATGACGTCACCATCGGCTGCACCGACCGGAAGGGCTCCGACTTCAACCTCACCGTCGACGGGATCCTCGCCCTAGCGAAGAATTCGCACCTGGTCGAGAAACTAGGGCGGAGGTTTCTCGTCGGCGGCGATCGCGTCGCTTTCGGCGACGCCACCGAGGAGCCCGCAGCGGCAATGCAGTACGTCAGTTTGGTCCAATCCAAGTCCTCGAGGTTTTACGCGGAGATTTCTGGATTGTTTTTAGGCGAAGTCGAGCTGGAAATACCGAAGCAGGTTTGGGAATTCAGGGGCGAGGACGAGCTGTTCGAGTACGAAAGGGGAGGGGCCTGGTTCAGTACGTTTTCGGAGAAGAGCTACGTCCCCGAGGTCGCGTTTTCTGCGATCGTGACGTATTTCGAGGAGATTTTCGGGGAGGTGGCCTACGCGACTGAAACCGAGGTGTGCGTGAGCTCGGTGGACGGAAGTCTGCTCCCGGGGCTGAGCGTGGAGTTTAGGAGCGGGGTACGGTTTGAGCCGAAAAAGGAGCATTTGTATTACTACAAGGAGGAGGAGTTGACTTGCTTGAATGTGGGGTTGAATGAGGGAATTGGGAGGGGGTTTATGATTGGGAGTTCGTTGATGAGGGGGTACTTGTGGGAGTATGATTTGGTCAAGGAACAAGTTGGGTTTGCTTCTGTTGACGATTGATGGGCTGATTCTTTTTTTCCTTTTATTTTTTAAAGTGAGATTTTGAATTGTAAAGTTTGTGGGGGTGGATTATGATTATGAAGTTAAAAGATATGGGTCTCATGTGTTTGTGTTAATTTGTGTTTTGGCGTTTGTCTTCTTTGTAGGAATTGGTATGTGTTATTCTACTCGTTTCATTGTTTTAGTTAGTTGTTGACAGTGGTTTTAATTTGGTATTAAAATCTAGTACTACTCAATCCAATTATATGCTAACTTTTTTGTTAACTCCTGTATCAAACAGAATTCGGATCCTCTCTATTTCTTGTTTGGTATTCAATATGTAAAGCAGTTATATTTCTGTTCGGGCAATATAATTCTGCCCTCCCTTATTTTCACTTTGAGCAGTTGATATACCAATCACGACAATTGGATTTACCGCATGTTTGTTGATTTAGCCGTGATTCTAAGGCTAGTCCAAGCCCAATGTGACCATCTTTTATTAGGGTATATACATTAAAGCAAAACCAAAAAGCTTAAAAACTAGTCAAAGAATGACACCTCATCTTTCTTCTCCGCTAAATTTTTGATACGTGTCATATCATCTAATCCGTCCATCTAAATTGCTATTATATCCCAACCTTTTATATGTACTAGTTTTTATGCACGTGCATTGCACGTGGTTAAATATCATAATTATTTATTTTTAGTTTATTTCCTTATTAAAAGCAAGAGGAATAATTAAAGCTAATAAGCCTAGACAATTGATTAGAAGTGGCTAAAATGACGCAAAAGAGAATATAGATTTTATTCCTAATCATTGATAGACTTCATTAAAAACTATAAAATAAATATTAATGCTAACTCTAGTATAATTTTATATAATTAAAGCATCCACAAAATAAGTATATAAAAATACTAAAAATTTCATGAAAATCTCTTCCAAATATTCCTAATTTTACTCAAAAAATTAGGTTATTCTATAAAATATTTAGAAAATATTATCACTTATTTTTTATGTTTTATTTTTTATTGAGCCGAGATCAATCCTTCTTCACCTTTATCTTTTTCTAGGTAATTATGGAGTAGTGTCTTTATCATCTACGTCAATTGTGACATCAGACTGGACCTGAATTTCTCGTGCTATTATCTTTCCCTAGGCTCATTCATCTTTTATCTTCTCATCTAACTTCACAAGTAATTTAAATGTCTTTTTACTGTTCAACGCAAACTTATGGAAATACAGACTTTGATTATTTTTCTGTTTCAATGAGAAGAAATGTTAATTTTATATATATGATAATTTTTCTGTATTTCTAATTTATTACTTAAGTTAAGTTAGGATTGACCTCTTTTTTCTTTGTAATGAATCCTTGTGTTTTGCACCCAATAAGAGTTTATACTGCGTCAAACAGTGTTACTTTTTGCAATGTCCGTGTTATTTTTCATGAGGATCTTAACTAAATACCTGTATTTTTTTTCATTGTTTATTTGCCATGGATATATGTTAGAATTTGATGTTGATATGTTTATTCCATGAAGAAGGGATATTACTTAACATTGGTCTTAAGTCATCAGAGATTCTGTGATATTCATCAGTTGGACACTCATTATTAACATCTATATCCACATTCATGTTGCAATCTTTGCAAGCGTAAAGCCACAACTTAAGTCTGTTATAGATGATAGTTATATTTTTCTGCAAATAACATACTTTTTTTTGGTTAATGAAAAGGCTTTTTATTCATTTACCAATATGAAAATTATGTACATTAAGATTTCTCAAAATTGAGAAAGGCAACATGAAAACAAATATCAGGGTGTACAACTACCTGTACATATTTTACAATGTAAGAATCCAAGCTTCATTCTCAGCTAAAGTAGGAGAGTTGAGAAGAATTATCATAATATCAACTTTGATACTTTTAACGAGAAGCTCCACGGACCTGTGCTTTTGCTGGAATATCCGCATATTCTGTTTCATTCCAATTTGAGTAAATAGCTGCTGATAGAGCCATCCTTTTTTACTTCTTGTTTAAAACCTTTCCCTCTAAGTCTTGAACAAAACCAGTCCATCAGTAAATCCCAATTACATGTCTTCCAAGAGAATTGAAGCCAGTCCATGATGCAATTCCATACATCCCTTGAATAGGAACACTAAAAAAATAGATGGTTTCTGCTCTCTAGATATGCACCAGTGCATAATGTGCATTGATTTGTATCTATGATACGTCTCCTTAACAACCTGTCCTGAGTTAGCAGCCTGTTATTTACAGCCAACCAACCGATAAACGAGTGCTTAGGATAGCACAATCCATCCTATATTGCATTGTGCCATTGGACATTATTGATAACTGGAGTAAGGGCATGGTATAAGGCAGATATCTTCATTTTTTATCCCCTACAACAAGAGCCAAGCATATGAATCAAGTTATCTACACCTCCACAGGAATGTGAAGCTTTATCCCTTGCTTTTATTAATTGTTTCCACATCCAAGAGTCCATAGATCTTGCTTTGACATGCCAAACATCCCTTTACTTCAAGTAGGTACTATGAATCCATTTAATCCACATTACTTCCCTATTAACATGAATATGCCATAAATTCTTTAAAGCTGCTGCCAAGTTCCTGCAGATTGATGCGGAGAACACCCCAAGACCACCCTATTTTTTACACAGACAGACTTTATCCCAAGAGACTAAGGGAATTTTGGGTGTTTGATTAGTTTCCCCCCACAAAAAATTCCTACAAGTTCATCAATCTTCTTTGTAACCCTGACTGGCAAGATACAATTTGAAGTCCAAAAGATTTGAACTCCTAAAATGACACTCTCACTACAACAGACATGTCTTTTAGCGACCAACTTTATTGTGAGAAAATTATTTTCCTCAAAAAATATCACTTTCAACGAGAAAAATATTGTTTCCTTGGTAAATATCAGTAGGTCTTCTACGAGGAATATATTTTCCTCATAGTAGACCACCTTCTACGATAAAAATTTTAATTCCTCACTAAAGATGATCGTGATTTGGTCTCCTAACTAGTTATTTTATTGGCGAGGAAATATGAGATTTTAGCAATGAACTTTTTCATCACGAAATGCACATTTAACGAGGAAATAATCATTTCATCGCTGTTTTTTTGACGAAAAATAGAGGAAAACCCGCCAAATGTAACAACGACAAAGTATAATTTCCTCGCTGAAGATCCATAATCTGCGAGGAACCGTTTCCTCATCAAAAGAATCAATTAGTGAGGAAATAATAGTTTCCTCATTATTAGTTTGGCGGGAAGAAAAAAAACCCACCAATTTCAATGGTGACAAATTTCAGGCTTCCTTGCTAAATATTATTGTTTTTACGAGGAACCGTTTCCTCATTAAAAAGAACCTATTAGCGAGGAAATTATAGTTTCCTCACTATTAATTTGGTGAAAAAAATTGCAGCACCCGCCAAATTCATTGACGACAAATTAAATATTTCCTCGCTAAAATTTTTGTTTTGCGAGGAACCGTTTCCTCGTTAAAAAACCAATTAGCAAGGAAATAATAGTTTCCTCATTATTAGTTTGGTGGGAAAATGTGCAAAACCTGCCAATTTCAATAGCAACAAATTTAAGGCTTCCTCACTAAAAGTTTTTGTTTTACGAGGAACCGTTTTGTCGTAAAAAAGAACCTATTAGCGAGGAAATTATAGTTTCCTCATTATTAATTTGGTAGAAAATGTGCAACACCCGCCAAATTCATTGACGACAAATTGAAGGTTTCCTCACTAATTTTTTTTGTTTTACAAGGAACCCTTTCCTCATTAAAAGAATCAACTAGCGAGGAAATGATAGTTTCCTCATTATTAGTTTGGCGGAAAAATGTGCAAAACCCGCCAAATTCAATGGCGATAAATTTAAGGCTTCTTCAGTAAAAGATTTTATTTTGCGAGAAATCATTTCCTTGTTAAAAAACCAATCAGCGAGGAAATAATAATATCCTCATTATTCATTGGCGAAAATTTTGGTGGGAATTTAAGTAAAAAGTAGGCGGGTACTCAAAGAAAAGAGTGGGCCTCTAATATCAATGGCCTAACAAATGTCCATATATAAGTCAACAATCATGGGCCAATTCAGATTTTTTTTGAATAAATGTCCAGCACGAGGTAAAGCTCTAGTATGGATAGAAATAAGGATTTGGTTTGTCTGGTTGATGGTTCCTTTTTGTAGGTTTTTGTATGATTCACATGAAGATTAACAACCAATTAATATTTATCCAGGTTCAAAGGGATCCCAATGATAAAGGATTGCTTACAAATCTGACAAGATTTAAACAATTTGTGATTTTTGAATATACATTTATTTTAGACTTCTGAAATTAGATTATGTTAATAGATAATATTGACTTTCGAAAATAGATTAAACCAAACGTGCAATGAAATATCTTATTCCTATTTGGCATAACACTAGTACAAAATAGGAGAGTCCAAATGGTTATTAGAATCGGTTGGACAAGTAAAAACAGCCCAAATGGTTAAACCCGTTTGGGATAACAAAACCCAAACGGTTGAAAACGTTTGGGTTGATAGAAGATCCCAAACGCAACCCCCAAACAAATTTAACCATTTGTGATGTTTAGCCCAAACGGTTTAACTCGTTTAGGGGCTGTTTGGTTACTGTTTTTTGGGTGGTAAAAGTGGGGAAAGCTGCCAAAAATGTCAGCTTTTTGACAGCTTTCCCCCAAAATCACCTCTTAAAAAGATGATTTTGTGGAAAAGCTGACATTTTTGACAGCTTTCTTCTCTTTTACCACCAAAAAAAACTATCCAAACAGCCCCTTAGGTGATTTAATTATTTTTCTTTTTTTAAAATAAAACATTTCTCTTTTTTCGTGCTCTTCCGCTCCCCCCAAAAATTTTTCCCACCAACAAAAAACCCCCCCCCCCAAACTTTCCCCCAAAATCTAAAATCCCCGCGCCCCTTATCCCCATCGCCTCACATCCCTCTTCTCAAACCCCAATCGGAGGGAGCCTGCCCTAGCCCCAAAATTTATTTCCCCCAAACAATTTCGATCTCTTTCCTTCTCTGCTTCCCTCCCTCCCTCACTCCCTCTCGCCAAAACCATCTCTGCCCTCCTCCTCTCGTCGTCATCGGAGCTCTCTCGCCGCCTCCCTCTCTCTCATCGCTAAAACCAGCACCACCCTCCCTCCCTCCCTCTCTCTCGCCAAAACCAGCGCCTCCCTCCTCCTCTCGTTGTCGTCGTCGGAGCTCTCTCGCCGCCTCCCTCCCTTTCTCGTCACCAAAACCAGCGCTACCATCCCTCCCTTTCTCGTCTTGTTATTCTAAAGTTTTTAATTTGTTTTCTTATTAATTTTGATTTAATTCAACGATCTATTGATCTTGATTTTGGTCTTGTTATTGATTTATTTGAAATTACAGGAAGTGGGAGGTAGATTTCGCCCTTTCTTGGACATCACCGGAGTCTGCCCTCGCTGTAAAGATCAGATTGACTGGAAGAGAGAGTAATTTCCCCTTTTCCCCTAGGGTTTAGGGTTTATTACTTAGGTTTATTCAACAAAGCAATATGGATGCGATTTATTTGGATTAGATAAGGGAAATACAAGTCTCTCGTGGAACCGGCCAAATGGTTAGTAATCAATCTCAATTTATTCCCTTCTTCAATATGCGTATTGTTTTCTTCTAAAATAAAATGAATTTTGTTTTTCTAATTATAGTCAGAAATGTGGGAAAAGGGCAGTTCATCAGGCCTACCACAATCTTTGCTCTGGTAAATTTATAACCAAATTTACCCGTTCTTTTAAATTAATTTTATGAGAAAAAGACGGGTTTTTATATTTATTTATTTTTAGTCATGTTAAGGGTGTGCCATGGAACACAAAATATGTGCTAAATGCTGTTGCAGTGTCGAGAAGATTGTTGGAAGGTTCAATATTTCACTGGTTACTCTACTTTTTTTGGTCTTTTTATTTGAATTAGATAATTAGTGTCATTTTACATGGTGAGTTTTGGTTTCTATAGAGATAGCTCAGAGGTTGAGGCTGAGCGCAAGGAGCTTGAGGAGGTAAGGACATGTCGTATTTTTTGTGTGTGTGCGTGCGCGTGTTGTTTTTCTCTAAAGATTATGCCTTTATATAAAAAAGCAAGGCCTCTTGTAATTTTCTTGTATGCCATTAAGACTTGACGGAGAAAGGGAGAGAAGGACACTTCTTCGAGCAGTAAGATTATGTCCTGGCACTTCATAATTGTGCTTTTGATTTTACAATTATTTATACTAGTTTATATAGGATATTTTTAGGAGACTTATTTTGCACGAAGTTAGGTTTAACTAAAACTCTGATTAAGGCATCTGTAAAAGGCTTGTTTATTTGTTATTGATGAGGCTTCATGTTAACCTGGTAGTGCTTTACAATGGCTAGAAAAGTAATATATTTAGAATGAATAATACACTTTTCCTTCAAACTACTCAATACGTGAATGTTACATCATTCCAGCCCATGAAACTGTCTAGAATAATCAAAATTAATGCAAAACTTTCTGAACTTGTTTGCTACACTTGCAATACTGAATCCAGCCTTGTTCAGTATGTTACTTGAACTCGGACTGGGAAGTGGTTCCAAGGGCTAGCTTAGATAATTGTTTGTGCATGAACGACAGGGGCCGAGCTGCTGCCACTGCCACCATCCCCCACAATAAATAAATAGTGTTCTGGTTTAGTATTATGAATATTTAGGTATCTCATTCACACGTTTTATATAGCTCATCACCTTAGGGGTATTTGGGGCATTTGTTTGCATGAAATTATTGTAAACAAAATTGTGAAACTGATATTTTATGCACTTCATGTTTGTTTGATTGCAAGTGTATGTGATAGTGGTAATGCAAAAGCAGAAAACATAATCTACATACTAACTTGATACTTATTTGACTTCCCATAACAACGTACCCAAGCGAAAATCATCATGAAACTGAAAGTGACTTTGTCATAGTGATATAAATTCAGGACTTTATTGATGAGCTTGTTTGTGGTGCTTAATCCTTGCAATTAGGAAAATCCATTCTGTTACTTCAAATTCCATTTGCTTTCTTTACTATTTACCTACTAGCTAGTTAATTATGCTGTAATTTTTTTCTATGGCAAATATCATTTTCGTTTTTGCTTGATTTGTGGTTCTTATGATGAATTTGTCAGACAACATCAAGGTTTCTGTGGCAAGTTTCATCCTCCTTTTAATGTCTAAAAACTTGATTTGTGGTCCTTATGATGAACTTGACAGACAACATCAAGGCGCCTTGCTGACAAGAAAATTGTGAAGTTCCAGAAGAACATTACGAAGAGGGGATCTGTCCCTAAGACAACTGTGAAGAAAGGAGTTGACTATCCTGTAGGACCTATTGTGCTTGGTTTCTTCGTCTTCGTGGTCATTCGATCATGTAATTTCTTTCTCTCTTTAGACTTCTTTTCTTGCTTTCATCTACTCATGTTGGAGTCAAAATTTTCTTCAAAGTTATTCTATGCTTACTTGTGCTCCAATTTAAAACCCAAACAGATATAATGCGTACAGTTTGTAAGCATATGTCCACATATCGTTGCTTCATATATCAACAATTAAGTTAGATAAAGTCCAAATGCAAAATGATTGTGCTTCGGTAAGACATTCAATTGAGTTCTTCTTGCAAGGTTTAGTATATTTTATGCAACACGCTCCTTTTTTGTTTTTAAGCTTTATTATTTTTCAAGATTATTTGTAAATTAGTTGGAGAAGTGGTAAATCTAGAATTTGTTGATGGAGGTCCTTTAGGGAGTGTGAGTTTGATACTAGGCAGACAATAAATAATTTAGGAGTCACAAAATTACCAGTATGTTTAGTTGAACCAGGCCAAGAGGTGAAAGGGGAAAATAAATTTTGTAGTTGGTGTAACATTTATTGGCTGCTGTAGTACCAATGCAATGATTTTTAAATATTTTCTTATAAGGTAAGATAAATATTAAAATTTTAGCTAAGTTCATTGAGAATTATGTTAGTTTCAGTAGTGATTGAGTTGGAAACAATCTATGTTCAGCTAAGTTCATGTATTTAACTCACTGGCATCCAAAAGACAAGTATAATGTCATCTTTATTAAAGTAGAGTTCAAGTATATCATCGAATTGAGTTATGTTTTTTTGATAAGGTATTAATTTATAACTAGGAGAAGTTATACTTGGCTGAGTATTTTTCTCCACGCATTACATTTTTTCTTTTTTCATTTACTTCTTTTTAACTGTATGTCTTAATTATTTTAGATTCGCTCAGAGAAGAATGTTCTTAATAGGTCACAGTTGACATATCACCACAAAGTTGTGTCAAAATCATTTATGTCACACCAAGAGCAAAATGTAAGACACTTTTTAGTTTTGCTTATAAATTTGTAACTTAATTGTGTACATATATATATGCTGAAAAAGAAAATATGTTTGAATGCAATAGACATCACAGACTGGAGAGATACAAGGTGCAATTGATCGTTTTGAAACAGAGTATAGAAGCACAAAAAAAGGATGGGACTTGGGAGCAAAGGAAAAATGGGTAAATAATGTGTCAATGATGCTTTTATAATATTTTAAGAATATAGGTGAAACTGATATTACTGTTCTAAAGAGGATTATATTGATTAGGTTGTAATTGAGAAGTTGCATATGATTGAACTTGATATATTTTTTTACTTATAGGATCAAATGATAAAGATACGAGCAGATACCACTCAACCTGATAGAACTCGAACAATGACAAATGAGGAAATTAGTGCAAAAGTTCTCAAAGTCAAATCAGGCTACATTAAGGGCTGTGGTTTTGGCCCTAGACCACCACCATTAAGGTTCTTGTTCTTCGATGAGTGAAATGTCTGAAAAGAATAAAGAGTTGCAAGAACAGCTTCAAGAGACCCACCAACTTGTAGGAACTCAACAGCAAAATACCGATGCACAAAATGAGGTAATCCAAAGATAGGAGGATCAAGCCAAAACATTTGAGGAGTTTATGGCTAATTTTTCCAAGCAACATCCATCAGCTTAGTATTCTTAGTGAACTCAAACTTGGAGAAATGTTTCTTTGATCGTGTTGCATTTGTTATTGCTTTAGACTAACACTGTTACTTATGGTAGAAACTTGCTTGCTTTATTTATTTTAATTGTTTTGATGTACTGTGGTGACAATTGATGACAATTATTTATATTTTGAGCGTTTTTCTCGTAATAACATTATTATTGATGAAATAAAATTTCCTCGTTATAAGTATATTGCTTACGTCATCAAAAGAATATTTCCTCGTTATAGAGTATACTGCTTACGTCGACAAAAACATATTTCCTCGCTATAGTGATATAACTTAAAACGGCAAAAGTAATTTTCCTCGTTATAGACCATATAACCTACATCGACAAATATAAATTTCCTCGTAATTATATTTCTTTGGCGAGGAATATTGGGTACAACCTACAACGACAAATTTAAATTTCCTCATTTTTGAGTCCCTTTACTGAGAAACTGTTTTCATAAGAAAAAGATTCATATAATGAAGAAAATCAATTTCCTCGTTAGAGATTTACCTTTGGTGAGGAACAGTTTCCTTGCTGAAAGATACTTACAACAACGAAAATAGTTTTTTATAACTTTTATTATATATAAATTAAATATTATTCACGTATCATTGTCGAGGAAACTTTAGTTTAGCGATGAAAAAGGTATGAGATTAGGTGAGGAAAAATATCGAGGCTAAAGAGTAACAACGAGAAAAGAATATATTCATCGCAAAAAGGATTTCGTGAGAAATTATAATATTCCTCGTAGAAACTTTTCTTGACCACCTTACCGCGAGGAAATGGTGACCAAAGTTTTTTCCTCGCCAACACACTACGGCGAGGAAATCTCAACTTTCAACGATAAATTTGTTCCTCGCGGATTAGCTTTTTTGTTGTAGTGTCTTAATAACTTGTAATCTTTCAGCATATGAGAGTTTCATGTGTTTTTGCCATTTCTGAATTTGACTTGATACCTTGTTGATGAGTGAATTACAATCCTCATAAGATAATCTTTTGCATATAAGAGGAACTCCCAGGTGTCTGATAGGAAAAGAGCCCTCAGAAAGACACAGGTGAGTTTTAATAGCTTCTTTTACGGAGTCTTCAACCCCCCCAAAGAAAGTAGTAGATTTATCTTTATTTACTTCAAGCCCAGTGATTTCACCAAATTCTATAACACACTAACATAGCCTCTTCATAGTGTATAAGTCTCCTTTTCCAAAAAGTAAAAATCATCAACAAAGATTAAATGTGTGATTTTCTATTTGCCACACTTGGGATGATATTTGAAAAGCTTATCATTCTTCAGTAGGTCTAAGCTTCTTGAAAGATACTCCATACCCAAAATAAAGAGATATGGGGAGAGTGTGTCACCTTGTCTCAATCCCCTTTCCCCTTAAAATATCCATGTAGTGATCCATTAAGGGAGACAGAATATTTCGGAGTTGATATACACACCATAATATAGTCTATCATCATATTAGGAAAGCCAAGACTTTTGAGCATCTCATGTAAAAATTTCCAACTGATGGTATCAAAAGCCTTCTTAATATCAATATTTAGCATGATTCTAGATGAAATGTTCTTCCTGCTGTAGCTTTTAATAAGCTCACGGGCTAACAATGTATTACTTGTTATTTGCCTACCTTTAATAAAGGCACTTTGAGCTTCATTCACCAAGTAACCCAAAACTGATTTAACTCTATTTGCCAGAATTTTGGAAATGAACTTGTATAGACTGTTACAGCATGATATTGGTCTAAAATCTGAAGGTGTTTTTGGGCAATGTACCTTTGGTATAAGTGTAATAGAGGTTGAGTTTACCATGCCCAAGAGTTTTCCTGATTTGAAGAATTCCATCAAGGCTTGAGTGACTTCTTCCCCTACAATCGACCAAGCTGATTTGAAAAAAGAAGCACCATACCCATCAGGCCCAGGTGCCTTATTATCAGACATTAAGAAAATTGCTTCTTTAATTTCTTCTTTGGAAACAGGTCTTTGTAAGAAGTTGGCTTGAATATCACTCAGGCAGAGACCGAATTTAATCACATTGTTGTCAGGATTTCTTGTGTCAATAGCATTTCCTATAAGATTCTTGTAATAGGACACAAATTCCTTTGTTATTTCATCACCATCAGTTATTCTTTGTCCAATGTCCTTATAAAGAACCAAAACTTTGTTTTGATGCATGTTGCTCTTTTTTTTAAGATTTTATGAAAGAAATTTGTACATCTATCTTCTTTGATGCTCCAGGCAATTCTGGATTTTTGTTGATAACAGGATTTTTCACAATCCAACAATTTATTATATCGTGCAATGCATTCTTTTCTCTGTTAATGATAGCTGGACTAAGATGATTGGTTTGAAGATCCTTTTGAACCTCTTCCAAAGCCTTTTTTGCTCTCTGAACATGCTCTCTTATGTTGTCAAAGTGCTTCATGTTTAATTCCTAAAGAGCACCTCTCAAAAGTTTTAATTTTGAATAAACCGAGAACATTTTATACCCCTTCACTTCATTTTGCCAGATACTAGAGACTGCAGACAAGAAACTGTCATGTTTTATCCACATATTAAAGAATTTGAAAGGCCTTTTTCCCTGTACACAGTCATCAAAAATGGATATTAGGCTTGGTGAATGGTCAGATAAACCAGGGAGCAAGTATTCTACTTGACTTGAATTGTACTCATGTAACCATGTATCATTCACCAGAGATCTGTCTAATCTACTCCACACTCTTGAGCTAGAGTCTTGTTTGTTATTCCAAGTGTAAAAACACTCAATAGACTTGAGGTGATTAAGATGTCAATCACATATGAAATTCCTGAGGTCCTTAATGTCTCCCTCGGATAATATAGAACCCCCAAGCTTTTCATCATTTTAATCATTGCATTGAAATCACCACTGATAAGCCAAGGTATATCACCAATTGATTGTTGAATCTGCTTTAATTATAACCACAACTCCCTCCTGGCTTCCGACTGATTATACCCATATATTGTAGAAATGACACTGTTAATCCTCCCATCCAGAGATTTGACAGTGCATGTGATATGTTGAGCTGAGAGGTTCGCAATTTGAATATCCAGATGATTTGGATCCCATAGGATCATAATTCTGGCTTTACCAGAAGTTCTTACATTAGATTCCCATCTCCAATTGTGTGCAACTTTTCTGGCAATTATTGGCAACATGTTATCTTTAATCTTTATTTCTAGCAAACCTATGAAAGAGAGATGATATTGAGACATGTAATGCTTCATCAAGTATTGTTTAGAGGATTTATTTAATCTTATAACATTCCAAAAGGACCAATTCTTAGTTTTATCACCCCCCTCCAAGCTATTGAGGTGTGTGTTGATCTCATGTTTATGAGCCTACTTCCTAGTCTTATTTTTATGATTATAAACAATTCCTAACAACGTTTGTCGAGTATTTGCATTTATTTTGTTAGGTAATCTACATAAATAATCATGTCGGAGGTTGGATGGAATCGAGCATTCACGATCATATCCATTGGAGGATGGATGGAATATCAGTATGAAGTCTTGCACATTCAAGTCAAGATCCTAGTTCAAGCTTCATCCATAGTTTACCAAGTCGAGCTTAGTGAAGATCAAGATAGCTTGGGTAATTTAGTATAGATTCATATTATGTGTGTTTAATGCTTTGAGCTCAATATCACACATACACACAATTCTTGTTTTTGAGTAATTTTGACAAAATATTGAGTTATGGGTTTATGAACTTAACAATCATTATTTTACATCTTTTATCAAGTCTATAAAAATATTTTATAAGGTGTTAAAATATTGTTTAAGTCAAAATATCAAAAACAAGTATTTCATGTTTTCATGTTTTGACCAAGTTTTGTAAAATGATGATATTTTACGAATGTGAAGTGAAAATTTAAAAATTCTTTTTGCAACATGTTTATTATCATGTTTATAAACATTTCTCAAAGTTTTTAATTTTTTCTAAATTTATTTGCTATTTTTAAAGGTACTTCAAAAATCTAATTTTTTGTTTTAATTAGGCTGATATTGTGTTATCAGTCAACTGATGAAAGTGTTCAGTCAACTGATAAAAATGCTTGGAATCATCATTTGTTTCTGTTTCTTATTCAGTCGACTGATTAATCGACTAATGAGGTTATCGGTCAACTGACGAGTTCATCAGTCGACTGATGAGGTGTTTGCTGACTCTAACGGTTAGCTCATCAGTCGACTGATGAACAGTATCAGTCGACTGATGGCCTCTAACGGCTATATTTCTAGTTTTTTGTTACTTTGTCTTTTTACTTGGTTTTTTTATTATTTTTAGGGTTTTCCTTGTGATCCTATATATACCCCTTACCCTCTAACATTCTGAAGTAATAAAGAGTATTTAAAAACAAGTTTTTAAGAGTGTTTAAAGTTTATTTAAGTTTTATTTCAAGTTTGTTTTGTGAAGATATTTTTATAATAGGAAGAGGAGATTATCCATTCTTGTTTGGACTTCAATCTACATCCCTCCACTCTTGCTTTAGAGAAGTTTTCTTAAACTCGTTATCTAGCTTATTTATGCTTAATTTGTTATATTTATTTTTGCTAGATTAAATTGAGTTTATATTTGATTTTACTCTTTGTTTACACACACAACCTATTGAGCTTTTAGTATTTCATACATAGTATATTTAGGGTTATGAGATTGTGTGACTTAGAGTGTGAGCTTACATTGAGTTCTCATCTATTGTAGAGAACAAATTATTTGTATTTGTACCTTTATTGTGTAGATCACTTTGTAATACACTTGTACACCGAGAAAAGTATATGGTGAGAGACGGGGTCGTCCCAAGAGGAGTGACGTCGGTAGTAAAGCTTAGGAAGAGGTTGTAAATCTGAGCACTTGAGGGAGACACGGGCTAGAGACTAACACTTAGAGGGTGTAGAGTAGGATTGCATGAGTGTTGATTGTAAAGTTTTCGATGAGCTAGAAAATATAGCATAAGGTGTAAACGTTTTTGGGTGAGCGTCAAAAACCCGGTGTGATAGTGGATTTCTCCCCGTGAGTGGAGATCGGAGACGTAGGATGAAAAGTTCGAACTCCGTGATCATTTACTTGTGTTTGAGTTTGCCTTGGCGTATTTATCTTGGGTTCATAATATTATTATATCGCCATTGTTGCATGTTTATATCACCCTTGTTTGCATATCCTTGCTAATTAAATATTAAATATTAATCTTGCCAGGATATATTTCTTAACTAGTTTTAATTGATATTAAATCAGATTAGATTAGCGTAAACCCTATTCACCTCCCTCTAGGGCTCTTTCCTAGTGGTATTAGGGGCCAACAGTGTGTAAATAAGTTTCCTGGAGTGAAAACACTCCTAACTTTGCTGTTTTGTTATGTCCAAGAATTATCATCTTGCAGAAGGCCCTTGCTGCTAGCATCAACAATTCCAGAACACTGATTTTGGACATGCACAACATGCACATGGTTGCTTCTAGAATTACTGCTGGAACCAATAGCCATAATGCTCATGCTTATAGCTTCATTCAAAACAGGTTTGTGAACATGCATTTCATGAATAGGTCTATGTTCATTCATATTCCCAATATCCTGTCTGAATACATTTCCATGATTTTCCAAAATAGTAGCTTCAGATACAGGAATGCGCACAACATTTTCAAACCTATGAACACTCACATTCCATTTATAGGTTTGTGAATATCATGCACATGCCTATGTTCCTTAAATTTCTAGTGTTCAGAAGACTGGATACGTTCCCATGTGGATTTTGCATATTTTCCTAAACACAGGTTCCAGAAACACCCTGCATAGCATTTTCCTCATGTTTGTCCTGATTTCCTGAACTACTGTCACACCACGGTTTCCAAAATGTGATAGTTTGGGACGTGACTTGGCTGACAATGCAACCATACGGTCACATTCACGCCTCTGGATCATCCTGTACACAGATATAATTCTAAAGAACTACTACATAGAGCATGTAACTAAGACAACAAGAGAAATAGATAGGTAAAGAAATCTCTGTAATTACAAAGTTCTACGACAAGTCCATAACTATCCAAATTGGGAAAGAGGAAAATACATCGTAGTCTAGAAAATCACATGTGATTACGGGAAAAGTCTAAACTAAATAACTACCTAAATAAACTGAAGCTGAGAGAGTGATAGGACCGAAAGTAACACTGCCACTGAATCTGATCCTCAAGGTACGCTCGGTCCTGCTAAGAAAAAAACGGTTCCCGATTCTGGGGTGTGCAAACCCCAGGGGAGTCAGAAAACTCCCAGCAAGCATGTAAAATGAGGAAATTGTACGCGTGTAAGTGTATGTGGCAGGGATAAAGAAAATATGGAAACTCAATTAAAGATGATAAAGGAAATTTCTAAACATGGATACCAAATAAGGTCTACCACAAAGCACATATCTTATACCCTATACTAAAAGGAGGTAAGATTTAGAAACCCATAACATGAGATGAGTACGTCGAGGGAATAATCCAAATAAGGAAACCCTCGTATATACCATATATCTCAAATTGTAAATCTCTAAATATCAATTCCCAAAATTCTATAAACAAACAATCAAAATATACATCACCAATACTTAATCCCAGTAATGCCGTGCATGCCAACTCTATCACAAAGCATATAAACACATATTCTTATTTTACATGTTATTTCAATTAGAGAAGAATATTTTCATGTATATAAATTGGTTCCCCGTAAACCGTCTCGGGAACACGACTTCAGATCAAGTATTGGCCCTTTGGCCCATGTATATATAACTCAGGATATCAGGAATGCGCATGTACCTATTTATATATATGTTATATTCTCCGTCTAATTCCCCTTTATAAAACACATGTTTTTCAGTTTAATTTAATTGACTATGCATGAAATATTATGCACTAACCACAGAGTTATCATGGAACGACTTCTGTAAAACTATGAAAATAACTATGACCCAAAACATGTCCAATCAAGATGGGTACACCGTCTAGTCGATGCTACAATAGAAATAGCCAAGAAAATACCTCATATCGGGATATCGATATCGAGAGCATAGTCATACTATGAAAACACGCTTATAAATCATATTTTTAACCGGAGTCGTCTTCATGCACAGTCTCTCCTATTAGATGACAACTAGGTGATCAAGCAACAATATTCCATACAGTCATGCATGTCAAACACAGCAAGTTCATAACAAGTACAAATTGATAATTTATGTATCATATGGTCGATGTCACTAAGTCATGCTTCTAATCCATATCTCAATAGGATATTTATTTATGCACAGCCCACCTAGTAGATGTGACTACATGATCAAACAGGAGGTTGTACAATTTGTCAAATACAATACAATATTTAATGGCATACTATATCAGTAATAAAGTAAACATCTAACAGAAAGCTATGTAGATCCCACTCTACTCGGATAAGGATTTGAAACCGTGGTTTTGATTCAAGTACACATAGGTTCACATAAAGTAACAGTTCCATACAAGTTATAGTATAACTAATTAATATATAAGTATAAGGCTTCTACCCATAAAAACTTGAAACAAATGGCAGAGGCTTATGCAAATACACATTAATTGTGATTATATTTTGCTTTGGCATCCACCTTTGAGTCCTAGGGAATCTTTTACAAAACATTGTGTCATGGCCTACAATCCTGCAGCTTTCACACCATTTGGGTTTCAATTCATAAATCACTTTTTGCTTGATCATCATACCATTAGGGCCTTGTATGGAGATTTGATCTGGGAGTGGAGAAGGCATATGCACTTCAACAAGAAGCCTTGCATACGCCAACCTTTGTCTATTTGATGTAAGCTTGTCAGTTGCAATAGGTCGGCCAATTAGACTAGCAATTTTACTAAGAACTTTATAATTCCACAAATTGAGTCTAAGAGCTGAAAATTGAATCCATATTGAATAGATATAATCATTTATTTTTTCAATTTTATCTTCATTAGACCATGTATTTAATAGAAGAGGCCTAGATCCAAAGAACCATGATCCATTAACAAGAATATTATTCATTTCAATCTTGTTTTTGAATTTGAACAGGAAGATCCCTAGCTTAAGAATGCAAATCTCAAGAATAACCCATTGAGCCCAAACTTTATGAATAAAATTTTCCACGGCTTTAAACTTGACATTTAAGCCCAAAACCTGACTAATTAGAGAGAATTGCCACATTGAATTGCCTTCATTCCATTCCACCTCATCAAAAAGCACAACATCTTTAGATTCAGGAGAAACAAAATTCAAACTCATGCATGTTCCAGATTTCCCATTGTCTACAAAAAGACTGGCCCAGCTCTTCTCAACCTTAGCTGGATTTTGGTTAGCAATCTTTGATTCCTTAAGAGGAACATTAGATTTTTCTAAATTTGATATCACAGGTAATGATACCAAGTTCTCCTTATGAGATACATTTGTAAGATCTTGATTTGCAATTCTAGTATTGTCTCCATTCAAATCCAAATCAAGAACAATAACAGAATCAAGAACAATTATAGGATTAGAATCAAGATTCCTAGCAAATTTCAATTCTTGATGCCGAGGCAAAAGGTTAATCACAGATTCAACCTCTTCAGCCCAAGAAACTTTAGCAGAGTTACTAGCAACAGATTAAGGACTCATAGACTTACCAAGAAGTTGACGAGGTTGAAACCCAATCAATCTAAGGGAGATAGGAAATGGATCAGGAGCAGAATTAAACAAATCTACCATCAGAACCTTTTTCTTTTCACCTCTTGGACCTGTTGACCCCATCAGATCCGATGTAATTTCTTCATCATTTTCAATGAAACCAGTATCAGTAGGATTCTCAAGAGAAGACGAGCTTGAATTTGAAGCTCGTAATCCGATATCTAGAATTTTCTTTCCATTTTTCCTCTTTTTTGCCATCTTAAAACTCGGCGGGGGCGCAGTTTAGTAGAGCAAACCGCCAGCTAACTTATGTGATGTAAACTACCATCTTTTTGTAAATAGCGTACTTGTATATTGGTAAATTGTAATTAGATCTAATTGTGTAAATTATAGAGTAGGTTTTTTAAGATCATACCTCTTTTGAATGTTGTGATGCAAACATAATATCACTAAGTTAAATTTCTATTGCATTTATAAAAATACTTGATGGAGATGCTTTTATCTTGACAACTTATTCTGAATGAGCCCTCTATATTAACTTAGAAATGTAATATTTTTTATATATTGTGTTATATGAATGGTTACTTGTTTTACTTATCATTAACTTATTTTTTAGTTAGTTGTATCTTTTATATATATATATATATATATATATATACATACATCGGAGATTGAGCTGTTAGACCCTAGAGGGGGGGTGATTAGGCTCTTATGCTAATCTAATCCGATTAAATGCCAATTAAAATTAATTAACAAGTATATTCTTGTAAGATGATATATAATTACTTATGAGCAAGAATATGCAATATACACAAAGTAATATATCCTAACAAAGAGATATAGGCAATGTATGTTCAAGGATATAAAACTAACACAAGATGATATATCCTAACAAAGAGATATACAATAAGAGTTATGTTTATATATATGAATGTAAGTTTGTTTCATATCTATATAGTTAAACCAAAACGCAATAATAAATATGAAATGTGTAATCTCATATTTATGAACATGAAAACTCACATAGAAACCAAAACTTATGTATATATATATAACTATATATATACGAAGAAACCAATAAATGTGTGTGTATAGATATTGAGCTTAGAGTACTTAACACACATAATATAACACCTAAACTAAAGTTACCCAAGCAATGATCTTGATCTTCATTGTAGCTCAACTTGGTACACGTTGCGGATGAAGCTTGAACTTGATCTTTAACTTGAATTGTATGTTGCTTCACTCCACAGTTCCGCCATCCTCCATTTGATATGTTCGTTAAGGCTCGATTCCATCCATCCTCCAACTACGTTGTTTGTCTACAATAGATAGGAAAACACGAATGCTAGACAAATAACATTAGTGGTAAATTGTTTGTTAAACATCATCAAAATAAGAAGGTCAACAATCTCCCTCTTTTTGATGATGACAAACAATTTACAAAAAGGAATATATGCATGAAGGAAATGAACATATACAAGATAATACACATGCATATAAACAAGGAATTGTATACTCATAATATTTCTCCCCCTTTGACAACATCAAAAAGGGGAAACCAACAAGAAAGAAGAGAGCGAAAGCTCCCCCTATCAATAAGCATAGGTGAGTATCAAACAAGTATAGGGATTGCTCCCCCTATCAAAATGCCATAAAGAATATATGAAAAGAAGATCATGGCAACCATATGTGAGCAAGCATAGATGGAAAATATGCTAAACACAACTCACATACATACAAGAGAATGAGAACACATATGAATATATCATTGAGATAATATGTCTCAAAACATAAACATAAAGATCAAAAAATAGATTTATGAAAGCAAAAGAATGAGAGAACATGAGAACCATGAAAAAAGTTTTCAAAAGAAAACAAATCACTCAAATGAGATCATAAATCAAGATTTAAGTTCAAAAAACAATGTTTGATCAAAAAGAAATTTCTTTGTAAAGCTTGATCAAGTCATATATAGAATACATCATAAGGCACAAATAGATGATCCATGAGCACAAACGTATAAATATCATCATATAAGTGAAATATAATGAATTCAAAGCAACAAATCAAAACCAAATCTTTAACAAAAGAATTTCAAGAGAGGCAAAAATATATCAAGGTCTCAAGCTTGTTCTAACCCATATAATCATTTTAGCACCCGGTAAACATGATTTGGGAATAAACACCCAATAAACCCGGAGGGTTATATAAATACAAAACCTCTCATGAAAGCAAAATCAATAATCATGAAAACAAAAGATTTTAACCAATAAGGAATTGTTTTCATAAAAGTTTAAAATACATTTTTCAAAACCAAGAAGGAGAAAAATAAAAACACTAAAATTCTTGGTTTAAAAATTATTTTGGCACCCAAGCATTCTTGGTGCCAGATTGTTTAGGGACATGACCCCTATCAATAAAGCTCAAAGCCTTAGGGTTATGAACCCTCTTAGGCGCATATGATGCACGGATCCGGTCATAACAATAATTATGCAAATGACCCATTCGATTGCAATATGTGCAATGAAGAGGATGCATTTGGTTATGTTGACCATGTGGATGTGCACGAGGAACATTTGCAAGTAAATGTGGTCTTTTAAGATTGTTTTACAAATGAGAAACATTTTGAAATAATGTTGGTCTACTTAAAATATTTTGCGATTTAGAAACTTTTCGCAAATCAAAACAAAACTTGGCTAAGTGACCAACTCTACCACAAAAATCACAATGATACACATTAGCATGCTTATGATGAATAATGGGTGCATGTGTGTGTACATGTGATGAAGAAGCTACATGAGATGCACAAGGAGCATTGACATTATTATGTTTGTGTGCATCATAGCAAAACTTAGATAGATGGCCTTTACGACCGCAAATAGAACATTTATAAGCTTTGCTATACAAGTGTGCAAAGTGTACGGGTTTAGAAGATGTAGTACGAGACTTTGCACCCAAGTCCATAAGTTTCTTATTATCTACAATGCATGTTTTAAGGGTTGAATCTAAAGATGATATGCGTTCCTTAACATGATCCAACTCATTTTTAGGCATACAAGCATTGGAAATAGAAGTAGATGAAACATGATCATTTTTAAAAGAATTAAACTCATTTCTAATAGTTTCTACTTCTATCATGGCATCATTTTTAGCATGAGTTAAGCTAGCAATAGATGAAGACATGTTATTATTTTCCAAACTTAATAACTCATTGTTTTCTTTCAAGGTAACATTCTCTTTAACAACAATATCAAGTTTGGAAGCTAGCGACTCATGATCGGATTTTAAACTAATATGCTTGCTTTTAAGATCAATGAAATTATTTTATAATTTTGTATAGGCATGAGATAATCTTTCATATGCACAAGCGAGTTCATCAATAGATAAATCATTATCGGAATCGGAATCGCTTACTACACAAAAGTTATCATCTTGTGGCCGTGTGCACGATGCTCCACATGAACTTGAAGAAGAATCCTCCAAAGCTTGTCGGATTGCCTCCAAGTCCCCTTGATGTGCTTCAATAAAGTTTCAAAGTTTGTAAGCACTATCAAAATGAACAAATTTGTTAGAAAAAGATGAGTCAAAAACATTAAGCAAAAATTCTAACAAAAGCTTGTTCATTGAAAACATTTTATTATCATGATTGC
>BQKN01063671.1:311141-331804 GCA_022839385.1 Asparagus kiusianus
TGCCCAATTCACCACATGCACCACCAATTGATTCAGGCGGTATTAATATCAATTTTGTTTCATATCAATCCGCCTCAAACAATGCCGTCTTCTTTCCCACATCTTCCACTATTTGAAGGGAACTATAGTGGAATCAGCCATCAACATGTTTCATTCACTAACATGTTGAACAGTCCCCAAGGCTTGTATAATCCCACTTTGAGTTCTCAAAGCAGCGGTCCACAATAAATATCACCAACCACAGGTGAATCTGGTGGACATCAAAGCAATGTCATTAATTTGAGTCAAGAGATGTCACCCTCCAAAAAAACCAAAAAATTAGCTCAACAGAGAAAAGTGTCTGCAACACAAGGAGCTCCTAGCCTCAATTCGAAGGGGGTTTCCAACACGTGGTGGCTCCCTGAGCATGATGCAGAACTTTGATAACATGGATATTATCTATATTTTGACTATGTTTCACCTAAGGATTCATTGTTATTTGATGTATTTCCTTGCATTTTGGCCATGTTAAGCTCCCTAGTTCTTGTTTACTGCTCTATTTATATATTGTGTAGGAATTACTGGAGCTTAGCACGGATTCGGAGTCAAGAAGGAGTCAAGGAATGCATGAAAAGAGGCTACATGGTCACCCAGTGTTCAACAACACAGGCGTGTTGATTACAGAGGAAAAGCCCAGAAAGCAGAGCGAAACATAATTAAACACGGCCTGGTCGTGTCGATCTGCACAGCCGTGCTGGATAACAGCAGTCAGTTATCATGCAATCTGGAGCAATATTTAAAGTTATCTTTCAACACGTTTTTCCCAGAATTAAAAGGGAGACGCCCTGAAGCATCTAAAGAGGACCGGAGGCTGGAGATCTTGATTTTTCTTTCTTCTTCTTCTCTTCTTCTCTCTAAAAACTCTTAGATTAGGTTTTCTTTTGATTTGGAACCTACTGTTTGTGGAGAATTGTGTGCAACTTCAACACTACGGTTTATCTTTCTGATCTATCTTAATTTCCAGTTTATGATTATGATCTTATATATTGTTATCATGTTTTCTATTTCAATTATGTGTGAGTAATTGTCTTATCTAGGATTAAACTAGGTTCGGCCATGGTTATGAATTAATGAATTGATTGTTATTGTTATTGACTGTTCGATTTGCATTATTCAATTGCTAGATCTCATTGCCTAGGGTTAATTCAATTGGCCATTGATTTAATTCTTTTAGGATGTTGATTTGAACTGAAAGGTTAGATTGACGTCGGAAAATAGTAATTGAAAAAGAATTAATCGATCACGAAAATAGGTTAATTATTCTTGAGAACATGAGGGATTAACAAGAACTTAATGGGTTTAATTTGGTTTAACACCATGAAAATAGGTTGCTAGGCTGAATTAAGCACGACTTTTAGTCGTCGAAAGAGACTAATAGTTATCATAGGTTAGTCGTTCTTAATGAATTGAGAGATTCGATAATAATTAATTAATTTGTTAATTCTAACCAGAGTTGAAACCGAAGTTCAATCCTAGATCCTTTAATTTGAGTGAATTCGTCGTTGATACTAGCTAGCGTGTTCGTTATTAATAGTCAAAAATCATACTTTTTAACACGATTGGTTTAGATAGTCATAAAACAGTGAAAATCAGTAATTAACAACGAAGTCCCTGAGGATACGACCTTACATCGCTACAACGATATCCGTGCACTTGCGGATTTGAGTGAACAAGTTTTTGGCACCATTGCCGGGGACTTCGGCATTGTTAATATTGACTTTTTCATTGTTTGACTAGACTAGACATTTTCTTTCATTTATTTTATTTTTATTTTTATTTTTTTCGTTTGACTTGTTCCTTTTTTTAGTGCAGGCACCCTTGTATGCCCAGATCCTTACGACTTGGAGAACCAATCGAGTGTGATCCCGAGATTGAAAGGACCTTGCGTCATATTAGGAAGAAGGCACGAGAAACAAAGGATAATTTGAAAAGCAAAAACACCATGGGAGATCAAGAAAACCAAGGCAATCAAGACCGATCCTTGAAGGAGTTTGCATCACCAACCACCCATAGCTCCCAATCAAGCATCTTGAAGCCTAATGTTGCTGCCAACAATTTTAAACTCAAGCCCTCACTCCTCTCCATGGTTCAACAAAACCAATTTGGAGGCATTCCAACCGAAGACCCAAACCTCCATATCTTAATCTTTCTTGAATATTGTGACACCCTGAAGATGAATGGAGTGTCGGACGATGCAATCAAACTAAGGTTGTTTCCCTTCTCACTAAGAGACAAGGCAAGGGCTTGGCTACAATCACTTCCACTGGGCTCCATCACTACATGGGACCAACTCTCAGAAGCGTTCCTTGCTAAGTACTTCCCTCCGAGCAAAACAGCCCCATTGAGAAATCAGATAACAACCTTCACTCAAAAGGAAGGGGAGTCATTATATGATGCATGGGAGAGGTACAAGGATCTTCTAAGGATGTGTCCACATCACGGGTTGGAGGATTGGCTCATAATTCATACTTTCTACAACGGTCTTCTCTACAACACAAGGATGACCGTGGATGCTGCAGCGGGTGGTGCATTGATGAACAAAAGTGTACGAGATGCAAAACAACTCATAGAGGATATGACACAGAACCATTTCCAATGGTCAGGTGAGCGTTCTTTACCCAAAAAGAGCGGGAGGTATGATGTTGATGCATTAGACCACATTGCTTCTAAAGTAGATGCTTTATTTCAAAAATTTGACAAGATGAACATGAATTCAGTAGCATCTAACTCTACTACTAACTGTGAAATATGTGGTATTAATGGACATTCTGCTGTGGAATGTCAAATTGGAAACTCCCCTTCCTCTGATGCACCACTATCTGAACATGTTAATTACATGAATAATTTTAATCAGAAAGGGGATCCTTTTTCAAATACGTACAACCCGGGATGGAGAAATCATCCTAATTTATCCTACAAAAATCCATCACAGAACCCAAATCCTCATTCTAATTTTCAACCTCCAGGTTTTCAAGCCCCTAGACTCCCCTACCCCAGTCCCCAAAAGTCTAACTTAGAGAGCTTAATGGAGAATTTTGTGTCATCCCAGAATACACAAAATGAAGAATTTAGAAATCAGAATAGAATCATGAGCAATTCCATCAAGAACCTAACTTCTAAGGTTGACTCTTTAGCCACCCATAATAAAATGTTAGAGAATCAGATCACTCAAGTGGCCCAACAATTTAGCTCTTCTTCCAGACCTTCTGGGATGTTTCCTGGGCAACCTGAAACTAACCCAAAGGGATCTATCAATGCCATCATACTTAGGAGTGGAAATGAGTTAGAGGGACCAATGATGAGGACTGACCATAAGGATGTGGTTGATGAGAGTGAGAAGTTAGTGTCAAGTGAGAAAGAGCACAGTAGTGAGAAAGTTGAGAGATATGTAGCACTTGCACCTTATAAGCCTCCACTACCCTTCCCTCAAAGGCAAGTTAAAGCTAAGCTGGAAAAACAGTTTGGGAAATTCATAGAAATATTAAAAAAATTGCATATTAACATCCCATTTGTTGAAGCCATTTCCCAAATGCCATCCTATGCCAAATTCTTAAAGGAGTTCTATCAAATAAGAGGCGATTAGAGGAATATGAAGCTGTAGCCTTGACCCAAGAGTGTAGCGACATCATACAAAATAAGCTACCACCTAAGCTTAAAGATCCTGGCTCATTTTCAATTCCTTGCACAATTGGTGATATGTCAATTAATCGTGCTCTATGTGATCTCGGTGCTAGTGTCAGTCTTATGCCATTGTCTATATGTAACAAGTTGCAGATGGGAGACTTGAAGCCCACTACTATCTCCCTCCAATTGGCGGATCGATCGGTTAAACGTCCGGTAGGTATATTAGAGGATGTACCTATCCAGGTTGGTAAATTCTACATCCCGGTTGATTTTGTTATTCTTGAAATTGAGGAGGATTCTCAAATCCCCATTATATTAGGAAGACCTTTCCTTGCTACTGCTGGAGCGATAATTGATGTGAAGAATGGAAAGCTCTCTCTCAATATAGGGGATGAAAAGGTGAATTTTGATTTGTTTTCTGCTATGAAGTTTCCACTAATTGATGATACTTGCTGCAGGATTGATATGATTGATATGTTGGTTAGAGAAGACTTTATTAAATGCATATCAAGTGATCCACTTGAGAAATGCTTAGTATAGAATGAGGCACCAGTTGACGATGATCAGGAAGTACCTTCCTATGTTACAATGCTTGATGGAAGTCCAACCTGCACCAAAATCACCTACAGCAAAAGACCTGATGCAGTGGCCGAAACTACAAAAGAGTTGAATGCTCAGGTTGTGTCCATGGACACAGCCGTGTCAAAAAGCAGCAGAAACAGCCCAGAACAGGTTTGTGGAAAGAAAACTGCACCTAAGGTAGAACTAAAACCACTCCCCTCCTCGCTCAGGTATGAATTCTTGGACGCCAATGGTGAATACCCTGTAATTGTTAATGCTGATTTAAGTCACCAGGAAGTTGAGAAATTGCTTAAGGTTCTAAGGTTGCATAGGGATGCGATAGGTTATTCCATAGACAATATTAAGGGCATTAATCCATCCATTTGCATGCATCGAATTTTGCTAGAAGAAGGGTACAAAACTTCCATTGAACATCAAAGAAGGCTAAACCCGAACATGAAGGAAGTCATTAGGAAAGAGGTGCTGAAACTACTTGATGCGGGGATCATCTATCCTATCTCAGATAGCGAATAGGTGAGCCCGGTTCAAGTAGTACCTAAAAAGGGAGGTATGACCGTTGTCAAAAATGAAAAAAATGAGCTAATACCCACTAGAACACTCACAGGTTGGCGCATGTGCATTGATTATCGAAAACTGAATAAAGCTACCAGAAAAGATCATTTTCCCCTCCCTTTTATCGATCAAATGTTAGAAAGGCTGGCTAGGCATTCTTATTTCTGTTACCTAGATGGGTATTTAGGATTCTTTCAAATCCCAATTCATCCTAGCGATCAAGAGAAGACAACATTTACATGTCCATATGGCATTTTTGCTTATAGGAGAATGCCATTTGGCCTATGTAACGCCCCGACCACTTTTCAAAGATGTATGACGGCCATATTTTCTGATTTTATTGAGGACATTATGGAAGTCTTTATGGATGATTTTTCAGTCTATGGCATTTCTTTTGATGACTGTTTGCATAACCTTACTAAGGTCTTAAAGAGATGTAAAGAAATGAACCTTGTGCTAAATTGGGAGAAATGCCATTTTATGGTACAAGAAGGAATTGTTTTAGGTCATTTAATTTCTAATCGGGGTATTGAAGTGGATAGAGCTAAAATTGATATCATTGCTAAGATGCCACCACCGACTAATGTAAAAGGAGTTAGGAGCTTTCTAGGCCATGCCGGGTTCTATAGGCGTTTCATTAAAGATTTTTCTAAGATTGCCAAACTCTTAACCCGCTTGCTTATAAAAGATGTTCCCTTTGCATTTGATCAATCTTGTTTTGATGCTTTTGACAGGTTAAAGGAAGTTTTGACAACTGCCCCAGTTATGAGATCACCTGATTGGAGCATTCCATTCAAGATTATGTGCGACGCAAGTGACTATCCTATCGGGGTTGTTCTTGGGCAAAGGAAAGAAGGGAAAATATACACTATATACTATTCCAGTAGAACAATGGATGAAGCTCAGATGAACTATGCGACAACAGAAAAAGAACTCCTAGCCGTAGTGTTTGCCTTGGATAAATTCCGATCATACCTTGTTGGGTCGAAGGTCATAGTATTCACAGATCATGCTTCTTTGAAGTACCTCTTGGCTAAAAAGGATGCAAAACCACGACTGCTAAGGTGGGTTCTCTTATTACAGGAGTTTGATCTCGAGATAAAAGACAAGAAAGGAACTGACAATGTGGTGGCTGATCATCTCTCTAGGCTCAGGCAAGATATGGATCAAGGAGAAGGTGAAAAGGAGCCATTTGATGATTCATTCCCAGATGACAACCTGTTTGCTGTTACAAGTCTTCAAGCCCCTTGGTTCGCTGATTTTGTGAACTATATTTCTTGTGGGGTATTACCACCCGAATTGTCCTATCAACAACGCAAGAAGTTCCTATCGGATGTCAAGCACTATTATTGGGATGAACCTTGTCTTTATAAACGTTGTGCAGATGAAGTATTTAGAAGATGCCTGCCTGAAGAGGAGGTATTGGATGTCATATCCCACTGTCATTCTTCACCATACGGAGGTCATGCAAGCACCACCAAGACCGCCGCTAAAATTTTGCAATCTGGGTTCTATTGGCCTTCACTTTTCAAGGATGTGAGACGTTTCACGCTTAGTTGTGATCGTTGTCAACGGACAGGAAATATCTCACGGAGGAATGAGATGCCACTAAATAACATTTTTGAAGTCGAACTCTTCGACGTGTGGGGGGATTGACTTTATGGGACCTTTTCCACCATCACACAACAATAAGTATATATTAGTAGCAGTGGATTACATGTCAAAATGGGCTGAAGCTTTATCATCCCCAACAAATGATGTGAAAGTGGTGGTCAAATTATTTCAAAAGGTCATTTTCCCCCGGTTTGGGGTCCCAAGAGCTGTAATCAGTGATGGAGGATCTCACTTTGCAAACAGGGTCCTAAGTACGCTTTTAAGGAAGTACGGAGTAACTCACAAAATGGCTACACCGTATCATCCTCAAACAAGTGGTCAGGTGGAGATCACTAATCGAGAAATCAAAGGAATCTTGGAGAGGACAGTGTCTCATTCAAGAAAAGATTGGTCTATGAAGCTAGATGATGTTCTTTAGGCATATCGGACAGCTTATAAGACTCCTATAGGTATGGCACCATTCAGGTTGGTCTATGGCAAATCATGTCATTTACCAGTTGAAGTGGAACATAAGGCACATTGGGCTATCAAGAACATTCATTTAGATTTGAAAGAAGCAGGGGAACAGAGAAAGCTTCAACTAAATGAACTCGGTGAATTAAGGTTGGATGCATATGAGAATGCCAAGATTTACAAAGAAAGAACAAAGAAGTGGCATGATCAACACATCCTTCGTAAAGAATTTACAGAAGGGGACTTGGTACTTTTGTTTAATTCTCGACTCAAGATTTTTTGGGAAAACTTCGTTCGAGGTGGTCTGGACCATTCCAAGTGCGTAAAGTATACCCATTTGGGGCTGTCGAAGTATGGAGTGAAGCCACGGGAACCTTCAAGGTCAATGGACAGTGATTAAAGCATTATTTCACGGGAACTCCGATCGAGAAGTTGGGTACTTTTACCCTTCCTGATTCATCATCATTGTGAGCATTGAAGGGGTCGAGCTCATGACCATAAACAAGCGCTTCTTGGGAGGCAACCCAAGTTTCTCTTTCATTTTATTTTTCCTTTTAGTGTTTTAATTATTAGTTTTCATGATATATAATCAAGTTTTCGTGAACTGGTATGTAGGTGAATGACAAAAGGAAAATAGGTAACAGAGAGTTCAAGGCTAAAGAGGACAGAAGGAAAATTATTGAATACACAGTTGACATGGCTAGGCCGTGTCCACCAACACACCCGTGTAGCAGTCGGGACAGTCTTCATCTCATTTCCAGAGTCTACCACACCCTGGGAAGGCATCCACCACACCCGTGGCCCCAAAATCCCAGACTTCTTTTTGTCTGGCGTTGACCGATCAATTAATTCTTTGACCTATAACCCATCAAACCCCACCCCTTATTATAAAAAAAAATCACCTGACATCCCAATTAAATTCCCCACCTCCCAAACAGCCTATCAATCCCAATTACATTCCCCACCTCCCCAAAAAGCCTATCAACTCCTGACAACCCCACTAACTTCTCCTCTCCCCAAAAGCTATTTAACTTTCCTAAAACCTAGTTCACAGACTTCCTCATTGACTTTCCATACTTCCCCCACTCATCATCCCACTGACTTTTCCCATTATAGTCATCCTTTCCACCTCCTCTCTAACCCAAAGCCAGGAATGTTTCCAACACAAAGACAACACGCCTGAAGTTCCGACGAGAGAAGGGTCGTCCCGCAACTCCAACGATCTCCCATTCAGCCCCATGGCTCCAAAACGCAGAAAAAACAATGACGCAACAACCTCCAACTCACCGACAACATTGCAACACCGGTCTACAAGGGGTAACCCTTCGCCTCCTTCCAATAACCCTGATGGTATTATCTTTGACCCTGATCTTAATCAAGAGGTACCCCTACAACAACCGGCTCCACACACTTCGCCCCACGGTGCATCCACATCTAGTGCGTCCCCCAATTAGATCAACAGGTTCAACATGTTGGAACGGGGGCAGCAACACTTGAAAGAGTCCGTCCACTCATTACGACAAGATATGGGCACACAATTCCATGCCATTAACGCGCGTTTGGATGGTTTTGGCACTACACTAGGGATGATGAACCAGTTGATACAAGATTTGCACCACTTTTCTCTACCTCATGATTATGCACCTCCACCGCCACCTCAATGAGCGGTGAGTCCCTCCTATCCTCCTTTCAATTACTCAAGCACATTGGGGACAATGTGAAATTCAAGCATGGGGGAGTGAGTTGGGTTGTTGGGATGATGTTTCATGTATGCTTTGGTGTTTTTGAGTGCTTGTTTTCTGTGTTGGGATTTTTCATTTAGCTTTTAAAAGAAAAAGAAAAAAGAAAAGAAAAAGAGTACCACTGTTTGAAAACTCTTTTAGCACGTACATCATTTATTTCACATGCCCTATTGTTAAAAAAATATATATCTTTTGTTTCATGTTCAGTTGGTTAGGATGTTATCTGTTCGAGTTCCACTTTGTCGATACTTAACTCTAAACATTAGAGAGATAGGAATGGATTTTGGCTCAACCCATCTAATTAAAACCTAAGCTTCTTTGGTGACTTGGAATACTTTTTGGTTACTGGAGAAACACTCGGCCTTATATAAAAAAAAGTCCTAAAGTCTGTTGCACCGAGTACCTGGCACCGCACCCTCAGAAGTATGGCTGTCACGTCAGTAAGTGTTAATTATGACGGGATTTTCAAAAAAAATGAAAACTTTCTGAATAAAATGCAAGGAAACCGAGTGCTCCTTTGAGACCTTAAGTAGGAAGAGTATGACCCATTGTGATGAGATATGTGTCTGTCACAAGGAGTTTTGGGCAATCAACTAAAAAAATAATAATAATTTTAACTTTGTCATGCCATTTCTCTTTCCAACGTTTATGAGTTGAGTCACTTGCACTAACATACGTGAACGCCTACAGATACATTTTCTTCAACTTTGAACTTGAGACAAGATTTCTGTTTTGACATTGGGTTGAGTGGAATAATATTGCATGTGAACTTGAGAATAGTGGATACCTTCGTGCTTAATTTCTATTTTCTTTGAATCTGTACCCTCTCATGTGTGTTTCCATCTGTTTTGCTTGAGGACAAGCAATAGTTCAAGCATGGAGGACTTGATAACATGAATATTATCTATATTTTGACTATGTTTCACCTACGAATTCATTGTTATTTGATGTATTTCCTTGCATTTTGGTCATGTTAAGCTCCCTAGTTCTTGTTTACTGCTCTATTTATATATTGTGTAGGAATTACTGGAGCTTAGCACGGATTCGGAGTCAAGGAGTCAAGGAATGCATGAAAAGAGGCTACACGGTCACCCAGTGTTCAACAACACAGGCGTGTTGATTACAGAGGAAAAGCCCAGAAAGCAGAGCGAAACATAATTAAACACGGCCTGGTCATGTCGATCTGCACAGTCGTGCTGGATAACAACAGTCAGTTATCATGCGATCTGGAGCAATATTTGAAGTTATCTTTCAACACGTTTTTCCCAGAATTAAAAGGGAGACGCCCTGAAGCATCTAAAGAGGACCGGAGGCTGGAGATCTTGATTTTTCTTTCTTCTTCTTCTCTTCTTCTCTCTAAAAACTCTTAGATTAGGTTTTCTTTTGATTTGGAACCTGCTGTTTGTGGAGAATTGTGTGCAACTTCAACACTACGGTTTATCTTTCTGATCTATCTCAATTTCCAGTTTATGATTATGATCTTATATATTGTTATCATGTTTTCTATTTCAATTATGTGTGAGTAATTGTCTTATCTAGGATTGAACTAGGTTCGGCCATGGTTATGAATTAATGAATTGATTGTTGTTGTTATTGACTGTTCGATTTGCATTATTCAATTACTAGATCTCATTGCCTAGGGTTAATTCAATTGGCCATTGATTTAATTCTTTTAGGATGTTGATTTGAACTAAAAGGTTAGATTGACGCCGGAAAATAGTAATTGAACAAGAATTAATCGATCACGAAAGTAGGTTAATTATTCTTGAGAACATGAGGGATTAACAAGAACTTAATAGGTTTAATTTGGTTTAATACCATGAAAATAGGTTGCTAGGCTGAATTAAGCACGACTTTTAGTCATCGAAAGAGACTAATAGTTATCATAGGTTAGTCGTTCTTAATGAATTGAGAGATTCGATAATGATTAATTAATTTGTTAATTCTAACCAGAGTTGAAACCGAAGTTCAATCCTAGATCCTTTTATTTGAGTGAATTCGTCGTTGATACTAGCTAGCGTGTTCGTTATTGATAGTCAAAAATCATACTTTTTAACACGATTGGTTTAGATAGTCACAAAACAGTGAAAATCGGTAATTAACAACAAAGTCCCTGAGGATACGACCTTGCATCGCTACAACGATATCCGTGCACTTGCGGATTTGAGTGAACAAGCTTATACCGTGTCTTGTGGAGCTCGTAGATGCCGGAATGAAGGTTGATAAAAACTTCAAAGCTGAGGCTTACAAAATAGCAGCTATAAAGATGAACATGAAATTCAAAACCAGCTACACCCACCTTCATGTGATTAATCGCATGAAAACTTGGAGAAACAAATTCAATGATATGAAGGCTTGCATCAACATAAGTGGTGCGGGGTGGGATGAGGATAACTGTATGGTAATTCTAGATGAGGAGACACTTAAAATTTGGGCTCATGTATTAATTCTATCGTAACAACACATTTAATTTATTTGGACGTGAGAAGGTTATAACTAATTTCATACTATTTTTCACATATTGCAGGACAAAAAGAATTCAAAGCTAAGAGGATATATAAACAAGCCTCTTCCCTTCTACAAACATTTACAGAAGATCATGGGTGATGATCAAGCTAGGGGTTATTTTGTTAGACCAGTTTATGATAAGATTGGTACTAACAACATCATTCCTCTTGATGATGATAATATAGACATTCCACTTGAGAGTGAAGTTGAGCCACAATCTGATGCTAACGTTACCCCAAACTCCACTTCTAGAAAATCCCAACGTGAATCTAACACAAAGCTATCTTCAAGCAAGAGACCTCGACACTCAAATAATGATGAGTTGATACGTAGCTTTGTTGAGTCAATGTCGGAGTCAATTAGAAATCAACACATTATACATTGGACTGAACAATTAGCTGCAGCTTTGAAGAACCATAGTGACTCTTATAGTGACGAATTCCTTGATAAGGTTTTAGATCATTTGTATGAAAGTGAGCGTGAGGCTAGGAGGTTTTTTATAAAAACGAAGGAGGCTCAGAAGAGGTTTCTTGCAAGTCTTACTGCGGCTCAAGGATGAGACACGTCATAGTGTCTTGTTGTTCTGTGCACACAATACTCAATTTTGCTACTTCACATGTTTTGTTACTATTCCCTCACAAACTTATATTTTGTTAATTACAAACTTTAGATGTTGCAATTTGTGCTCATTGTCGAGCTATGAGGCTGTTTTTAGGTTTTTTTCGTTGAAATTTGTGCTCGTTATCAAGCTATGAGGCTGTTTTTCCATTAAATATGCTGATTCGAGCTTGTTTAGCTCTATATTGTTGGGTTTTTTGGTTGATATTTGTGTTGGTTGTCGAGTTTTGAGGCTGTATTTCCATTTAATATGTTGATTCGAGCTTGTTTATCTCTCTATTGTCGGGTTTCTTGGTCGATATTTGTGCTTGTTGTCGAGCTTTGGGGCTGTTTTTGCCATTTAATATGTTGATTCAAACTTATTTAGCTCTCTATTGTTGGGTTTTTTTGGTCGACATCTGATGCTAGAAATTTCTTGGATGGTGATCTTATTGAATCTTTCCTTGATCTTAGCCGTGTGAAGATGGAGGAGATCTCTAAGACCATGGATGTTCCTGTTGAGGAGCTCTGCAGGAGAGTTGAGGAGCTTACAAGATTACACTGAAAACATGTCAAAAATATATTTACTTTTGTTCTATTTTACATTCCATCATCAAGTTATGTTGGTCTTTAATATTTTAGTTTTACTTACCAGAAAGGTAGATGTATGAGTTTCTACTCGAGATAATTTTCTTGTTATGAGTTGAGATGATTCAATCGAGCGTTTGTAATATGTTTGTGGCATTAGTAATACTCTCTTTGGCACTTTCATTTATCCACTATGACCGCTGTTACTGCTTATTTCTTGAAGTGTGTATACTTTTATTTTCTACTGTAGAACTAGTTTGTAAGATAACATCTCGTAATGATGGTTTCTCATTGAGTTTATTTTGGATGTGAGAAAATAGGAAGTTTATTTTGTGTTTCTCATTCGACAGAACCTTGATTTTTTACAAATGCATGCAATTTCAAGATAATCACAACAAAGTTCATTTCTCTTGAATATATAAAACAATTCATGCATGTTGTCAAGCTTCGGGGCAAGTTATCAATTTGTATTCGAGCTTGTTTAGCTCTCTATTGTTGGTTTTTTATAATATTTAAAGATGTGAAAATTTTGTATATGTGCATAGCCATTAAAGTGATGATGGTAGTTGACACTTTTCTATAAATTTGGCATATGTAACCAAACAAAAGACAAGAAAATCTTGTTATTTTATATAAAGTTATGAGCTATTTTCTTGTTTTGAACCAAACAAGCAAAGTACAAAAACAAGAAAATTGGTACTTTTTGACTTATCAAAACTTTTCCTATAAATTTTTTAAAAAATACAAGGAAATTATATTTTGGACTGAAAGATCCTCAAGTTTCTCTCCTGCCAAAGATGATACACAGAGGATGAAAGGGTCATTCTTTTTAAATTTTCAATGAACCCTTTCCTCTTCAACCTGTAACTATACCAGTGTATGATTCCATCCTAGGAACATGATCTCCAATTGAAGTTTAACCAGTCCATCACCATGTTAAATACTGCTATAGAACAGAAGAAATAAAAAAACAGGTGACAACCTGTTTCAATGTGATTTGAACATAGGATATAATGATTTTTATTTACGTCTAAGATTCCAATGCGACACAGTCTTTCCTTAGTTAGTAATCTTGAATGGATGGCTAACCAAAGTATAAACGAGTGTTTTGCATAATAAAAACCACCCCAAACTGTGCCAGTCCATGTAACTTTTTGTGCAGGTTGCAATAGATTCTTGTAGATAGAGGAAATTTGAACACTACCACTTTTGCAGCAATTTTCAATGATGTTTTCAGATTGTGAATACTCCCATATCTTCCTATCATCAATTCTCTAACTTCAAGAGTTGCTTCCACATCCATGAATCACTTGCTTTCATCTGCACATACCAAATATCATATCGTTGTAAATAATTTCCATGCAATATTTCACCCTTGTTTATATTGCTTATTCTTGCATATATATCTTGTAGTATATCATATTTGCTAGGATATTTGTTAATTAATTTTAATTAGTATTAAATCGGATTAGATTAGCATAAACCCTATTCACTCCTTCTCTAGGGTTTTTTCCTAGTGACATTAGGGTCTAATAATTCCAATCGTGATAGTTGGATTTACCGTATATTTGTTGATTTAGCCGTGAAACTATGGCTAGTCCAAGCCAATGTGACCATTAATATAATGGGCCAAGACTTCAAGTTCACATGATAGGCCATTTAATGGGCTAAGGCTTCTTTCAAGAAAATAATATAATGGGCCAAGACTTCAAGTTCACATGATAGGCCACTTGATGGAAAATTTTCCGACTTTTGGTGCTATTAAGAAGATGAAGATTTTAATGAGGTATCGCGTGACATTTGAAAGAAATATTTCAAAATTAACTATCTAATACTATTATAAAAGTGTGTTGCCATGTTAAAACATTTCTTCCAAAAATACCCTCCGAAACACATACATGCATACATCTCTAGCACATCCATACATGCATACATTAAGATATACATACTTAATTTTTCATAACCTTCCTATTTATTAGCATCAAATTTTCATTTAACCACCCACTAATAACATTCCCCACTAATAACATTCTCCCAATAAGTCTTGACATTACACACTAATAATAAAAAACGTTATAACTATTCATCTTCCATAAATCACTATAAATTACTATTATAACATTTCCCCACTAAGTCTTGACATTACACACTATTAATGAAAAACGTTACAACTATTCATCTTCCATAAATCACTATAAATTATTATAAAATCTTATCAATTTTCTCTAACCAAAATTCTAATTTTAATCAAAATTTATTCATCATATTGAAAAGCAAGGAGACACAACTACATCACTTACAAACTGCAAGAAGTGTGAGTGTGTCAATGGTAACATCACTGGTGGAGTACAATCGAATTGAATGAGGAGATGGTAATAGAAGCATCGGTGTAACAATTTAGAGAGCAGAGCAAAATTGGTGAAGCCGACAAAGAAAGCGGTCCTGTATTTTATCAAAATCTGCAGCTATTTCAGTCATAAACTAATTGGTTTTTCCCCTTCCATCTTCGTATATGTTTTTGCCTTAGCATGTAAATTGGTTTCCAACTCCTAGGCATGTTTATAAATATGCTAAATTGTTTGTATAGTTTGGATATACTATACTTTATGCACTATACTACCATGGATATACTATATAGAACCAAATAGAACCAAAAGAATTTAGAACCAACGGACGTGCACTATACTAATACTTTATACAATTCATTATTTAATAATTTGAAGATCCATGGTAGTATAGTGCATAAAGTAGTATATAGTAAAGATTAGATGCACTATTTTAAGATTAAAAAATTGTATCTTCTGGGTATTCCATGATTTGCCAATGTTCACAAAATAACCCTGAATTTTTCCACAAACAACCATGAATCTTCATAATTTTCACAAAGACCATTGAAATTCCATATATTTATAGAAAAATACTAAAATTTTATAATTTTTTACAGATAAACCCCTATGTAGGTCTGTTTGTTGGAAATTTGCAGTAAAAAGACAATGAAAGAAAATTTGATTTGTATTCTCTCAAAATCGATTACAAGTTGGATTCCGATTACAAAAGAGAAGAGAATGGATTTGATTCTCTCCTTTGTTTAAGACTGGGTTCTTCTTGGTAGCGATGGAGTGCTTCCTTCGATTGATCGCGTCAAACTTGCTCTCCGTTGACGATCCGACCGTACTATTTCACTGGAACAATTGACTTGTGTGATGTATTCGGTTTATACCTCTCGATGAGTGTAAAGAACTCGAAACGAGTTGAGAACTCTAAAGAGAGTTGTTGAGAACCGAATAACTGGTTTGATATGATTAACTTGTATTGCAAATTAATCACGAACTCTTAAATGAGTTTCAGAACTCAGAGTGAGTTGAAACTCTGTAACAGAGTTGTTAAAACCGAAGATTCGGTTAATGGCCAAGTTGATTCTCCACCGATGAAGGGATTCTCTGAGATTTGATTATCTTCAAAAGATCTCCTTCTTCGTGTTGTTTAACTGCCGAGAATTGTTGACCTTAGACGGTTTTTTATGCCAGCTCCTTCAACCCTCTGTGGTTTTGTTGCTGAAGCCGATCAATCCACCAATCACGACCCAACCACCCCTACTCAGTTGAGTAGGTCGGTTATTTATATGAGGATTTGGGGTGTAACCAACCCCTAAATCTGCTCCTAAGTGAGCGAAAATCCCTCGGAACGTGGGATAACGGTTTTGAGGCCGTTCAGCTTGTATTTGAACAAGTCAAATGCCTGATTTGGCGTTATGGACCTTAACTCTGCGTTCGAGGCTTGAGACGCAGAGTTAAACCTTTGTCAAAGGTTGAAAACGCACAGGCCGCATGCGTTCTTAGGGTTGGAGACGCACAAGCGCTTGTGTATTCAACTCTGCGTCGAGAATTTGGGACGCACAGTTGAGACTGTTAAAGAACGCACATTAAGTGTGCGTTTTGGTGATGTTAACTCTGCGTTGTAGAGTTAAGTATCTGCTGGCGAACGCACAGAATGTGTGCGTTTGGAATTTGAGAAACGCAGGAATTAACTATGCGTTTAAGAGAGGTTGTTGACTTGTAACCTCGTCTATTATGATATTGCAAAGGCCATTGCTTATTGATCTTTGCCTGTCATAAAGTATGAGAGTCGTCAAATTGTAACTCTCACCATCGATTGTGAAGGCCACTGAATAGAGTTTCTCATCAGCTGTCGGAAGCACCGTCGAATTGTAACTCTTCTTGATCTGTGTGAAAAGTCTTCTATTTGCAGCTTTCGATTGTCGGCGCGAAAGCTATTTGATTGTAGCTTTCATTGTGAGAGCTAGTCGGGAATCAACATCCATAGTGTCTTTTAGACGAATATTTGCCCACAGCTCTCTACCAAGTAACTCACCAACTAAGTCTGACCTTTTATTTCTAAAATCATTACACTGCTCATCAGCATCTCTAATAGTTACTAATATAATATTAGTCATGCTGTTGTCACAGCCATCAAGATCAATCATCTCAGAAATGAAGTCGTGTTCGTGGCGATTGTGGAGTGGTGAATGCAGTGATTAGAAAGTCGTCTGATTGTGATTTCCATTGTCAAAGCTTGACAGGGATCAGCTATCCATTGTGATTTTTAGACAGCCTACAAGGTCAAAACTTAAATCTTAAGAAGATTGAAAGAAGTATATGATCTAAATTGTAAGAAAATTACCAATAAGTCCTCAAATGTTGTTATAATTACATTCAAAATAAAACTCTTTCATTAATTAAATAATAAATTGTGTAAAGTATTAGAACATAAGGCAAATATGTCCACGTGCGTCAAATGTTGTTATAATTACATTCAAAATGAAACTCTTCCATTAATTAAATAAGGAATTGTGTAAAGTTTTAGAACATAAAACAAATATGTCCACGTGCAATGCACGTGCACTATACTAGTATTACTTAAAAATATATAATTAATCAAACTATATATGATAAAAAGTATACATTATATCATGGTCGAATAGCACTAAGTGAAATGTGAACTTTTTGATGGCTTTAGAAGGAAGAAATTTAAAAAAAAAGACCCTTTTAAAAAAACTAACAAAAATAATATTGTCGCTAAATAATTAGCAAAATCGACCTTGTTACTAAATAATTAGTAAAATCAACTTCTTTTTAGCTAGCTCACCAAGGCTGGCGAAAAAGAGGTCGATTTTATAAAATTTAGTGTTAAAATACATTGGACTACTAGCCCCGTTTGTTTAGTGTTCGCTAACCAACCCCTAAATATATCGCAAAAAACACACGGGTGAGTTTTCTGCGCAGTATCAAATAATACTTGTCGTTTTCTGAACAGTCTCAGAAATCATGAATCTTCTACAAAATCTTCTTGGTAACCCAAGCCTTAGGAATGCTAATCTTCTCTCTTAGAGTCATCCCCTCCCTCCTCAACCTCCTAAGCTCCTCATCCTCAATCTTCAGCTCTGCGAAAGTCAATGCCTTTACCCTCTTCATCTTTCCCATCTCCATCTCACCGTCACCTGCGAACCCCTCGTCCCTCTCCTACGACAATGGAATTGATGCCGGCGATTAATCCGGCCGGTTCTAGTTTCGTTCTAAGAATTCCCCCAATCTCTCTTCCCCATTCAATGGATTTAGCTGGTTCAATTCCTCCTCTTCCTCGGACCCTAACTCTAGGGTTCATAGCGTGTGGACGATGCACTCGATGGAGGTTGAGAGCTTGGGCTTTCCCGGAGCTAGTGAGGTGGAGGTAGGGGTGGGGTGGGTCCTATTGATTGAGCAAGGGGCGGATTGGAGTATTGCGCGGTGAGTGGTTCTAGTGTTAGGGTTTGGTCAACGATGCGAGCGTAGGAGGGTGAGGAAGAGGATGAGGAGGAGAAGAAGCAGGAGCGAAAGCAAGAGTAGTGAGGGATGGAGTGTCTGTGAAAGGGGAGCTCCATGAATTTGATCATTTAGAGCGCCATTGACACACGAGACTAAGCGAACACTAGACGCACGGGACTACTGGGACTAGTCGTCCCGTGTATTTTCAAGACCAAATTTTACAATATCGGTCTCTTTTTGGCCAACATTGATGAGCTGCCCAAGAAGAAGTCAATTTTGCTAATTATTTAACAAAAGAACGTTTTTGTTAAATTTTTTTAAGAAAGGGTCTTTTTTTTAAAAAAATCTTCATTTAAAAGAATTAAAGGTACAAATTTCAAATTATTGAGGCTTAAATTATAAGTATGTAAGAAAATAAATTGGCCCATTTGCAATTACGTTCACTCGTGGATTCTAATAATTGAGGATGACGTACCAGAGTATTAGAATATCCATTAACCTTATCACCTATAATAATAATAACATTAACATTAACCAATATTATAATAATACTAATGGACAAAAGCAAAGTTCAACCCACCACATGATGATTTTAATAATATCAGACTCTGGCCAAAGATTTATATATATAATAGGAGGAATCATTGGAGAAGATGGTTTCGTTCAAATCCCACCCACCTCAATTGTCACTTTCTTCATTCTCCAGCTTACGTGCAATGATATTGAAACATAATTGATTGCTTGCTTCCGTAATTGTCGGAGACTCGCATTACAATTTTGCTACTATATATGTCAAAATTTGTTAATGAAATATGATTCTTCTAACAGGTGCCTATGGGCACTTGCTAGAGGATGATTATCTATTAGATTTTGCAAGCTTTATACTTTCTTTTAGAGCATCACATGTATTTCTACCGTACGTGTATCATATTGTTTTCTTCTTATTATTGTCTTTATTTCTAATTTATAAATTTCCATTAAAAAACAATATTTCTAATTTAGGAAGGAAAAAGAATCTTTTATATATGTCACATGGTTCAACAGAAAAATATGTCGTTCATCAATTTCAATAACAATATTTTCTTATAACTACAAAAGGAAAAAAATGTATGAAAGGCATCACTGTCATAATTTTTTTAAATTATTTTTAAAAAATATTTTACGATTAAATAAATAATTCTTAAATTTTTTAAAAATTAGAGAATATGAAGGAGTCTTGTTGTATTTGGAAAAGAGATAGGAAAACGGAAAACCCTTGTGGGAGAAGGATAGCAGAAGACATATGAACTAAATAAGGGATGGCCAAAAATATTCTTTCTATATTTCAACATGTTTTTCATTTTATAAAGATCTAAATTTTACAAAAATTCTTATTTTTCGAGTATGAAAGCAATGTTCTTAATTATCCTTAATTGCATCTATTGTTGCCAGAAGAAATTCTCCTTTAGTGTAAAAAGAACCAAACTTGACACATTTTACTTTTTCTTAATAATAATGTTGAAACATTCAATCAAAAACGCTCTTTACTTTAGTTTGGTCACAGCTAGAAGTCATTATATTCAAAAGTTTTACTACCACCAAGAGAGAGATAGATTACCAGTTATACAAAAAATTTATCCAACTTTTCCAAATAAAGATTTTTTTATTTTATTTTTATTATAGAATAGCTCACACATCGCCTCCAACTTAAGCCACTTTGTTTAATAAACTTAAATGGGTTTTCTGAATATTTAGAAAAAGAATCATTTCATCTGACAATCTATAAGTTTAAGTGACATAAAAACTTACAGAAATACTATGCACGAATATTAAAAAAAATATGAGTAAGACGTACTTCTACACGATAAAGTATTCACAGGTGGAAATAGATCATATGAAAAATAATCTGCCCCTTTAGAGAAGAGTGTGGGAATCATCCATCAAATTAATATTTAAAAAGTAGGATAAATTAAAAATAGGAAAAATTACTTCAAGGCCTCAAATCTTAAAAAGTTATCTGAACCAGCCCCCTATACTTTTGCTCATGTGTATAAACCCAAAATACATTGTAAAATCACGTTTTGACCCCGCTAACTCAACAGCTTGAGAGAAATATTTCTAAAACCCTATTCTACCCCTAACCGGCAGCGCTACAGTGCCCGCGTTTTGGTAACCGCGCCCGCTCACTCTCTAACACAAATCAAGTCTCTCTCTCCCTCTCTCTCTGTGACGCCCCTGGGTTCACACAAGGCTGCAGTCCGAGGTGAAACCAAGAATGTCAAACCTGCCATGCACCACACCGTGCAATAACATGTTTCACCATCACAATTACTATCTCTCTAGAGGAATCAACAATAGGTGTAGGTACAAAGCAAGTAAAAGGTTTTACAACGAGTACTTGATGAAATGATGGAACATCAAATTAACACATCTCCTCAACCAAGTAAACTGGAATACATAGACAAAGTCTGAAATGAATAACAAAAATCTGGAGATCTCAATATGTCTCAAAGTACATAATATCTGATACAGGAAATAAGGCACACTGCCTTTACAACTCTAGAACATAAACCTCTTAAGTCTA